>JAPMUY010002500.1:20000-21671 GCA_026901105.3 Galaxias olidus | reverse complement strand
TTGAGAGTCACTCAGATCCAGGTCAAGTACTACAACGGCACGTTAAAAGAAACATTATCCTGACATCTAATTTATAGTAACAAAAAAAAAACAACAAACACCAAACAAATAACAAAAAAAATGTATGTATTATTTTTCCAGTTCCCAATGTGAGCCATTGTTGAGCGGCGAATGCGGCGGTGGAGGTCTGGTGCTCCTTGCCGTTTCTATTTCCGAGGGTTTCCCCTGAGATGGTCGGGGAACAGATTGTGGAATTACCATTCGGCTTCAGGAGGACTGGACCTCCAGGCTCCTGGCACAGGAAGAGTCGCTTGAGCATATGTCACCAGCATGATTCATTCATTTAAATTTATCATGTGGAAGTGGGCCAGGTAGTGCTCCGCGGTGGCTGTCAACACCACCTCAGTCCTCACACACACACACACACACACACACACACACACACACGAACATACACTCCGCCCTCCACCCGACACCTTCCTGCCATATGCTGTGTGAACACACACCATCGGATGGGGCCGGACAGATGTAGCACCCCACTTTTTTGTCGGCGTGCGACTCACACACTCAGACGAGTCTGCTCTCGCTCTCACAGGCACGCAGCTCGGTGTACGCCTGCATGCCCCCCTGTAGACGTTACCGGGGTTGGCTGTTTGCTGACCCTGGGTATGGAAACGTAATCAGTAAGGTGTGAGCCTTTGATCTCCTGGTCCACCACTCTCTCCCATGCAGTGGCTCCTCTAGGTGCGGTCTCTTGTTAAACGCCATCTTGTTGGTACAGGCGGGTGTTGCCTAGCAGGTTAATGAAAAATACTTTGTTTTTTTCAAACAACTAGGCTAAATGATTCTCTTCCGCATGGATCCCCGTGTCGGATCAAAGCAGGGGTTGTTTGTCTCAGATGTATTTTTGATCAGCATGCACAGTCCTTAACATGTCTCTCCAAAATGGGCAACGGTGTTTTTCAGCGGTAAGAATGGCATCGGATTACTGTGTGTGTGTGTGTGTGTGTGTGTGTGTGTGTGTGTGTGTGTGTGTGTGTGTGTGTGTGTGTGTGTGTGTGTGTGTGTGTGTGCGCGCGCGCGCGCGCGAGCCATCGTGCCCCCTGCCGTGCCGAGAGAGCGAGGAGTTCATCAGGCATTCTCACTGATTCACCTCCCATTGGCTTCAAAGTCAGACCGGGGCCCGCGACTGTCTGTCAGTCCACGGGCGTCCGTCGCACGGGTGCCAGCGGCACAAGCGTTCCATTTGCATTCTGGGCCATGGAGATCAAACACCTCCAGCACATAATATTAACTCTGGCAGTGCAGTGCAGCCTTTTTGTATTTTAACGGCGGTTCGACCTCTAAAGAAAGGCTCTTAGCCGCCCACGCGCAACGCTCCACCGATGCCAAAGTTTACAAGGGTGACATGCATTATTGAGAAACCGAACGCTAGCCTTAGTCCATGTAGCCACCGAACGGAAGGGGTGTCAGGAGACTGAAACGCACAACGTGTCGACGACGCATATCTTAACGCGCGCAGCGTGGCCGTGAACCGCGATGTGGCCGCCAGCAGGAAGCGCTCCACTTCAATCAAGGTGAAATATTTCATTTCGATCTCGGTCGAATTTCGTGTTTCCGTTCGTGTAGCTTTCCTCCGGGAGTTCTCGAAGCGTTCCGACTTTTTCACCG
>JAPMUY010002500.1:0-12500 GCA_026901105.3 Galaxias olidus | reverse complement strand
TGCAGGTTGAGTTTTCGTATCAAACTGCGGAGGCTAATTTCTGTTGGTCGAATGTTCATCGACTAAGCAATATTCCAGTGCAGCCATTCCCGCGGGTGCTTACGCCATGCACGTCCGCCTTCTGCAGTCACATATCAGGGACGACGTTCCCCCCTTGCACGGTCACAGACCTAGCATGCGTGAAACCCTACTTATTCACAAGGGCACTGTAGCAGAGTGGCCGCTCGGCCGTCCAGACCGGCCATAGATAAATAATCAGAGACATAAAAGGACTGGGAGAGAGCGGTGAATTTAAAGCAGGCCAGCTATAGATTGCATGTGTCTGCAAAGGGTCTTAGTCATTTATCCACAGGGTCAAAGACAGAGGAGGGGGAGCGTGTGTGTGTGTGTGTGTGTGTGTTTGTGTGTTTGTGTGTGGGTTTACGTGTGTGTGTGTGTGTGTGTGTGTGTGTGTGTGTGTGTGAGAGGGCCCAGGCACGGAAGGGTGGGGGATGGGGGCCGTCTGCGTATAGATCCATGTCTGGGAGCGTCACATGATCAAAGCCCCAGGCTGCTGTGGCACGGACGGAGGGCCGCTCAATAAGACAGGGCAGATGAAAAGAGAAGGAAGGATGGGGAGAAGGCCGAGGGCTGAACAGAGAGAGAGAGAGAGAGAGAGAGATGGGGGGTGGAGTGATCAGGAATAAGCTGATCAGTGTCTTCGATTGGCCACCGGTCGATAGGGCGGGATTTAGAGGATCTCCTCCAGGCGCTGTAGTGTCGCTGCACCGGCCGGCTGTCTGTGTCTACGGCGCCCCCCCCCCCCCCCGCCCGCCCCGCCTGAATGTTTCGGCCTCACCGCGCGCTGCCCACCGCGCCCCCGCCAGACAGATGGACGCTTTACAGTCCAGGCTGACAGTCCGCTATCAGATTCATCTTCTCTGTGACTTTGTAAGAGTCACCGTTCGGGCCAACTAATCCAGGGAGTGGATGTGGCCGATATGATATCCGCGTGACCGACCCCCTTGTCTTCCCTAGGATGCTAGTGATGTGTTTATGTGTCTGGCTGTCTACCCCGTGGCGTTACGGAGCGCAGCTCTGTACAGATCAGGCACCAGATTAGGACGTCTGCAAGGAGATTGTCCAAGGGTTTGGGGTTTGATTACGTGATTTATTTAGCGTTTGGAAACGGGAGGGGGGTTTGAAATCTCCCCCTGCGGAGGGCAGGTGGGTGTGCGGCGGGCAGTGTACAGACATGCCGTTGTTTTGTTCCTGCGGCAGACACGCGGCGGGAGACAGGACCTGAATCATGGACAGTGGACCGGGCGACTCTGGAGATCATATCGGCGCTCATGCAAACGAACTCAGCCGGCACACGGCACTCTCACACCATCACTCATGTCCCCGCGGAGACGGGATAACGCCAGCATAGCATTACATAAACAACGTCGGAACACTTTGTCAGCGGGGGAGTCCGCGCGCTATAAAAAGACAGCGAGAGGAAGCAAAACACGCGTCCGCCTGCGGCACACAATGATTCTGCGCCTTGTCTACTTGTTTTTTTTTTTCTTGTCTTTTTTGGGGGGGGGGGGGGGGTTGGGGATTGGATTGGGAGCGGAGCGGTGTCAGCAGAAAGGTCGAAAGTCACGGGGCATGCTCTGTTCATTCGGTGGATTCGTGATGGAACTGTATCTAATTACACGGCGACGTAAGTGGTGTTTTGTTATGGCCTGAGTCCTGGTTGAAGTGTCAGCTGTGAGATCGGGATGCTTTCCTGTTTTCAGCAGCTGGAGCGGCGAGGGCTGAAACGGGTCCCTCTGGTTTCGGCCCACTCTCCTGCCTGCCTGCCTGCCTGCCTGGGGTTTTTATGAGAACTAGGTTACTTTCCAGACGTTTGAACTTGAAACATTTGGCTAAATGCCTCCAGTGCTTGTCTGGGCGACTTGAGATAACTTGAGTGCCACCTGCTGGTTGCCTCATCAGCCGGGAATCCATTCACATTTTATCCCTGTCAAAAACGTTAGCGCGTGTTATCGTTCCCGGAGCCCGACCGTAATCAAATAACTGGATACACTCCCTCGACTTGAACGGGCACAGTCACACATGCAAACGTGGAGATCTTTTTAAGTGGAAGAAAATGGACTTTCTTCTTCTTCTTCTTCTAACGGCACATTTTCTCTCTTATCTCCGGAACAGGATGTACTTAGCGGCCACTGGAACGCGCCATGCAGGCAGACGTCAACACGGAGTGCACACCCAACATGTATCAGCACATGCGTGTGCACACATTACACAAGCACTCTCTCACTCTCTCTCTCTCCGCACACACCCACTCACACTGTCACCGGGCTCAGATGTTGCTATCTGCTGGTAAACTCATTGGGAGCTCTCCACAGGGGGTGAGCGGGGGTTTTATTTTGACGTTTACTCTCCCAGCGGGCTGCAGTGTTTCGGTGGGGGTAGGATTGACCACGGGTCAGTGTGTCTACAGTCGGTCACGGTGGATGGACTCAGACTGTTTGTCTGCGCCTCCCTCGCTCTCCCTCTCTCCCTCCCTCTCTCCCGCTCTGCCTTCTCCCTCTCTCTCAGTCACTCTCTCTCTATCACTCTCTCTCTCTCTCTCACACACACACACTCTCCCTGTGCTTTTTCATTTTTTCCCTCCGCTCCACGTCGCCTCCCTCGGCCTATTTCTCTCGCTCAATCCGTCTCCCCCCCCCCTCCTCGCCCCTCTTTTTTCGGCCCATTGATATGCATGGCAGGAGCCCTGGGCAGGAGGTGGGAGAGAGAGGAGGCAGCGAGAAAAGTGTTTGTGCATCACCGCAGGAAATTCCTGCCGGTGTGTCGGCGGGCTTTATCACGGCCTGACAGAAGCCAGCGCCCCAGGGTGAGAGCAGGCAGGCAGGCGGAGAGGCGGCCCCGCAGCGGCTCATCCCTCCCTGCCCGGGCCCCTCTGGGAGCCCTGAGTCATGAATTAATCAGGCGCGGGCCGGGGCACCTCTAAAACGGCGGGCTTGGGGTGGGGGGGGGGATTTTGCTGTGCGCTCGAGATGTGTGACTAATGCCAAGTAAGTGCAGTTCAATTAGTGTGCAAAATGTATGACGGGTCAGCAATTCCTGGTCGGACCTGGAACGCGCCAGCCGGGAGTTGCGGCTCTGCGACACGATGTGCCGCCGGCTTTTGAACGTGTCACAACAGACCCCCCCACCGCGTCGCAACTGGGGGTCAGTAGAAAGTATATATTACTCCTACTAATAACAATATTAATAAGAGATTACGACCGTGTCCGTCTGCTTCCTTCTGCTTCCTACTGCACCGCCGTGTTCACAACAACCGGTCGCTCTGAAGTCGTTATCAAACACTCCCACTCCGGGCTCGGTAAGACCTCCGGGAGTCCCAGTGCCTCCTCTCTCCCCTGACGACGGCGTCTGCCATCGGCGGCCCAGGTTTCTAATCTGCCTGCCCCGTTGCCTGGCACCTTGGGGTCTCTCGGGGGGCCCTCCCTGCATCCGCCCAGGGCTTTCCCCCTCATCCTGGGGCCTCCCTAGGGGCCGGACCCAAGCTGTTGCGAGGTCTTATCTACTCCCCCGCAGCAGGGCTGTGGTACACCAACCCCAAGCCACGTGACCCCAGCACCAGCCGCCCTGGCAGTCCCCTGCGGCCTTGTTTGCCCCGCTTACCTTAGCGCTCCAAACCCCCGCCCCCTGAAACCCAACACCCAGCCACCCAAGCCACCGCAAACCCCTGCCCTCAAAGCTCCAGTCAGGGCCGCCAGGCTCCGTGCTCCACCGCTTTCTGGGTCTGGCCGGCCCAGCCTGGCCTGGGGCCGCCTCACTCCTGCTAAGGGTTGGCACCTCCAGCTGCCACAGTCTGTCTGGCATGCTCGGGACAAACCACAGTCTGGGTTTCCAATTCCAAACAATGGGAGAGAGGAGAAAAAAAGGAGAGAGGAGAAAAAAAGCAACAAGGGTAAGGAAGGGGAGAGAGAGAGAGAGAGAGAGAGAGAGAGAGAGAGAGAGAGAGAGAGAGAGAGAGAGAGAGAGAGAGAGAGAGAGAGAGAGAGAGAGACAGGGGGGGGGGGCAGGAGTTGAAAGAGGAGCAATGTGACCTCATCCGTGGTGGCGTTTAGAAGAAGCCTAATCAGTGTGTTTTGTTTTGGTGCTCCTCCGCTCAGCGTCTGCAATGTTGTTCAAAACCCCGTTGCAGCTTTAATTAGAAGCCAGAGGATCAGAGGACGTAAGAGACGCCATGGTGGGCCTGTGTGTGTGTGTGTGTGTGTGTGTGTGTGTGTGTGTGTGTGTGTGTGTGTGTGTGTGTGTGTGCGCGCGCTTCCTTCTACACCCTCACACAGAGTGGAGGAGAGAATTGCCGCGTTCATTCTTTCCACTGCCTCTGTGCTGCATTTAGTCTGACCCTCTCTGAACCCGAATGTCTGCTCACTGCACGACACATTATACTAAGCCGAATCCGGCGAGAGACGCCCGTCGCTGCGGGGAGCAAGTAGTTCTCCCGGGTGGGGTAGGGCAGGGTTGTCGGGTGCAGCAAGTGGTACGAGCATCTTGAGCAGGCAGCACCAATCGCCGATGTTCCACCGCCAGGGTCCATTTTATAGTTTTTGCATAACCTGTGCGTGTCGCTTTGTCCCGTGCGGCTCCCTCCCGTGTGACGACTCCGTCACATAGCAGGTAAAGAGTGCAACCTGTTATGTGTCCCGTAGATCTCCGTGCGGACGCCGGCGACCAAGTCATTCTTTATGCTAAATGGTTTCACCCCCAGCTGCACAGTGCTCTAATGTCCATTAATGGAGCAGGGATCGTAATTGAAGCACGGTTAATGCTGCCTGTGCCCATTAGGACACAAACATTATACAGTACCAGGGAGAGCCGTTCTGGACCCGGGCTTTCACCTCACGGAGGACCCTGACAGCACAAAGGAAGGGCAGCCATTTCACCCTTTGCACTTCAAAGGACTACAACCTCCATGACTCATCGGTTGCTCGTTCCACTTAGTGGCGGCAGGGCCAAGTCCCCACCATTTAAATGGCTCCGTCTGCGGATATGAGGTGCCTATTAACAGAAATCATGCAAGCATTACAGGTTCAATTAAGGAGCTGTCTCCTTATCGCTTCCTCAAAGTCCTCCCTGGGTGCCGGGTGCATGCCACCCTGGTGTGTCGCACACTAAACAGTCCCCAGGGAAAGGGCGGCTGCTCGCACAGGCGGAACGCAGGCAGACAGAGCCCTGACTTATAGCCCAATGAAGGCGCACTCGTTCAGACCGTGAATGTGCCGGCTTGGAACAGGGGAGTGCCTTTGAGAGAAGCCCACCCCTCCTCAGGCGTGTGAAAGCAGCCGCTCCTCGTCTGTGTGTGGCGCGATAGGGCCAGCGTTCTGTTTTCATGCCACGTACTCTGCCGTGCCACACTGTCAACCGTTACTTCATTCTCTCAGGGAAAAAACGGCAGACATATCTCCCGTCGTCCGTCGAGGTTTACCGAATGGAAATAAATGCGTTTCATTTTGGGGGTCGACGAGATTGGGCGAAGACAGGCAGACAGGCAGACAGGCAGACAGACAGACAGACAGACAGACAGACAGACAGACAGACAGGCAGACAGGCAGACAGGCAGACAGGCAGACAGGCGTTAGGAGGAGGTAGAAAGCAGTGCTGCTGTCTGGATGAACTGAGTCTCCTGCTCTCTCCACGAGGCCTCTTTCAGACACAGCCTTGAGGCCAGGCTCTTTATGCACTGTAATTATTACCCAGCGGCGGCCGTCTGTCTCTCTCTCTCTCTCTCTCTCGCTGTCTCTCGCTCTCTCTCTTGTTCTCTCACTCTCTCGCTCCCTCTCCTCTCACTACACACCCTCTCTCTCCCTCTTTATCTCCCCTCCCTTTCACCGTGGTATGAATGAGTTTGGTCGTACGCAGGACAGCCAGCGACCGCGACCCTTCGTCTTTCTGTCCCCTCGTCTGTGCCCCTCCCTTTCTCTTTCTCTCGCTCCCTTCTCCTTTTCTCTGTGCTGTGTTATTATGGCTGTCAGTCACCCGCTCACATAAAAGAGTCTCTGGGAGAGGTGTAATGCAAATGCCATATCTCGCAGGCACCAGACTGGAGGGCCGCGTTCTGCTGGGGATTACACCAAATGGAGCGCGCGTACCTTTATCTGAGGCACGGGAATAATCATCGACAGAGCCCAAAATAAAATGGGGGGGGGGGGGGGGAAGCAGCCTCTGTATTATTTTTGAGTTCGCCAGAAGCTAGGGAGACAACAACAAAAAAACTGGAAGGGAAACAACAACTACAAATACATTTCTTCCTTCTTTTTCTTGACGTTGTGCTCGTCACATTTGGTTCGTTGGTACACCGTGGCAGTGTGGCCTGTCACTGTTGTCTTCGAAGTTCTGTTCGAGGATGTAAAAAGCAGGTGTAAATAAAGCTCTTTGGGGTTGTTTTGTTTTTTTATGGGCGGGGGAGGGGTCAAAACCGAAAGCCAAACTGGTTTGTTCGATCCAAATGAACAGTCACTCTGGCAGCCACATGTACACCCTTTCATGCAATGGAGCCAGAGCTTTCCGTGCACAGAGTGTTGGAAGGTGCGCTGCCTGCTGCCATTGCTAGGATGTAAATACTGTGCAGGTGTCTGTATTTCATTCAGAAGACCCACAGCCTCTTGGATTGTGACGTGCTGCGCTTTGGTGAAAACACAGTAGCCTCTGGACGGCTAAAGAACCAAATGTTGTGTGGCAGTTTCCTCTATTTCCTTTTGTTGCAAAAACAAATTGAGCTGTAGAGGGGATCTGAAATGAAAAAAAACGTCTGAATGTCTGAGGCAGCCTTGTGTTCAGGGGTTTGCCTTTCCATTCGCTGCCTTACAAATGGACAACAAAATATTCCGTACAGATGGCTGCACATAATAGGCAGCAACAAAGTAAATCAAATGAAATGTGATATCCCTCTCTGTGTGCAAAGCATTTGTCAGCGTGCTCCGATGAATTTCCTTCATTAAGCCACAGAAGAAATAAGCAGACGCAAGATGAATGGGCCCGTGTTTAAGCACACATTTCCCCTTCTCCCTGCAACCTTGATCCCGGTGACAAATCGTTTCAAATAGTTTGCTGCGGCGAATTAGATATGGCTGAGAAAATGTCTTGTTTTCCAGCGCGCGCGCCTGGCTATTCCAGCGCCGTGATGTAGCCTACATCATCAGCAGACCTCCCACAGCCAGAGATTATTAAAGTGTGGGTGTTGCCAATTCATCACCAGCCATTCCAGACCCGGGGCAAACAAAAAAGCCGGAGCATGCATCAAAATATATGGCGAGAGCCCTGAATGACTTATTTTAATATCCCAGCAGTCAACCACCTACATACACTCCTAATGATACTCTCGTAAAGAGGCGAATATGGAAATGGGGTGCATGCGAGGAATTATGCAAAGAACAGGGGTGCCTTTTTCTAAGGGCCAATTTACAAAACATTGTGTAATGGCATCATAAATGTTTAATAACGGAACATTTTCTCCTGGCACCGCACACGGAGGGCATGAGTCTGCGCGCGGTGTAGACATCCTATGGAAGGCTTTCAAACGACGGCCTTATCGTCCCATTGAGTCCCATTCAATCGCTCCCGATATGACTTTACGAGGCCAACCCTTCGAGTGTACCGTCCATGTTAGCTGTTGGACCTGTAACGACTTTTTTTTTTTTTTGGGGAGTTCACCAGCGGGAACCGGCTACATTATGAATTCTATAGTATACAAAATGCCACGGCTGGATGTCTCTTCCCTCACTCCAGCAGTGGGTACCCCTGATTTGAGGCAGTTGTCTCTTGCCTGTGGCAGTCGAGGTGGGGATGGGGATGGGGGGTCTGCATAATTCATGGCTTGTGCTCAGCCACACAGTATAATTGCCATCCAGATGATGTTCCGATCAGGCGAGCTTTCATTTTAATTGCCTCACAGGCTCCTCCGGTTGGAGGAGGGGAACGGAGAGGAGAGCCGGGCGGAGGCCTAAACGGAGATAGAGCTGCTCCCAGCCCCTGGCTCCCCCTCCCATCCCAGAGATCATATCAGGACACAGGCCCGTTCAGTGAGAGACGTTACTTTGGGGACACTTTCATGTCTTGTCTCTGATCCTGAAGGCCAATGCGGGTGTACAATGGGGGGTAAAACAGCTCCTGGATGTTGTGATATTGCCTTGCATTTATATTCACATCCCATAATGCTTTTTATTGAGTATCACACAACAGAAAGTCTAATTGGGGTCCTCAAAGGCCAGATTAAAATGCTGACAGTATTTTTTTTCTATGGTTAGATATATGGACAGTCTGGCTGTATTCAGAGGTATTACATCCAGGCAGGAGTGGCCTGTGCCCTGATTGCCACTGTAGCGTGGAGCAGGCCGAGCAGGCAGGGCCCGGTCCAGAGAGCCAAAGCTCTCGGCATGTCAAAGTGGTTTCAACGCAAATGAACCATGAATTATTTACGAGTGCTTAAAAAAAATGAATGCATTGTGAATTTATTTTGATCAATGAGTTTCATAGTCGACCTGCCCGTCATGCACTTTGGTCGGAGAGACAGCGGCGAAATGCACGTTGGCTCGTTATGGTGTTAAGGTCTGCGGCATGCGGGCCAGTCGACCGACCCGTGCTCATTGGCCTCACAGGCTTAGAGAGAGCGTCATTGGACTAATGGCTCTCTCTCCCTCCTTTGCGTCATAGCACGCTGGCGAGAGACGCCCAGGGACCCCTCTCTTTCCGCCCCCTTGACGTGGGGGGGCTAATGCCTCCCCCCCCTCACACACCATCTCTAATGGCACTCACGGTCTCCCGCATTAAAATTTCAACGCTGGCAGGTCTCACTCCACCCCTGTCTGTGAGCGCCCGAGACGGCCCTTACATGTGATCATGGCTCCCCCTGACATAGCGTTCCTCCCCTGCCCTCGCCTCCCCTCCCCTCCCCTCCCTCCACTCCCTCCCCTCCCCTCCCTACCCGAGGCACCGTGGGTGGTCGACAGGAGTCAGAGCACGACGAGCCCACCACACCTTGGCCGGTGGAGGCCTGGCGGCGCATGCAGCGTGGCTCCTCAGCCCCCCCGCCACCATAATGCTCCGTGACACGCTGACGTCCGTGGCCTGAATGTCTGTTGTCATCGGGGGGGGGGGGGGGGGCTACGTGACGAAGGAGGTCGGACTCACCTGAGGGCTGAGGCGAGATGGGGTGATGGCGGGGTGGGTTGGATGGGGGTCGGCTGGTTGGTCCTCGGGTGTGTGTGTGTGTGTGTGTGTGTGTGTGTGTGTGTGTGTGTGTGTGTGTGTGTATGTGTGTGTGTGTGTGTGTGTGTGTGTGTGTGCGCAGAGCTGCTCCCTGTTTATACCCCCCTGAGGGGCAGCTGGGGATACGCAGCGACAGGGTCTGGGCCGGGTCAGAGCCTGCAACACGCAGCCCGAGATGCCAGGCATGCCAGGGAATAATGTAGGTCACATGGTGTCACAGGCTGGGGGGGGCGCACAGACTGGTCCGATGTGACGGGTGTGAATAGCGGCATGTGTGGGTGGAGGGCCGGCGCGCAGAGAGGGTTATTGTGTTGTTATGGATGTCTCAACCTCCCTGGCTGTGTGCACAACGGTCAGTTATGACTGAATGTTTCAGCGTGGGCGAAACCCGGTGTTCAAGAGGACTCATCTCAACTGCGTGTTTTTCATTCACCCATCGACATTACAGTGTGCAATCAGACGAAATGTCTTGACAATCCATTAATATAAAAAAGGTTGCCTATAGTTGCTTTAATCACGTTATCCAGATGCCATGACAGAAGCGTCTTCATGCACGTTCCCGGCATCAGTCCTTCCCAACCCCTAGTCCCACCTGGCCGCCGGTGGCCCTCCTATAGCACTAGCTGTCAGCTCGTCCCTCAACACAGACCTCCGCATCGAGACGGTTTTTTTTTGGGTGTCAGCCTACGTTTTCCTCTCTTAACTTCTCCCCCACCTGTGCTCCGCCACCACATCCAGACAGCGCTCCACTCCGACCCCCTCGCCCCATGACCGTGCAGCCTGCTGCCAGTGTGCGGCGGAGCGGGGAGGCGTGGGGAGTGTCTACCTCCGGGCAGGGGGACTGTCAGTGCTGCCCTGCTGCTGTCGATCTGCTATAATTGGCACGTTGTGCTGGAGAAGCACACACATACTGTACACTGGAGAGCAGTGCCATAGGCGTACACACACACGGACGCACGTGTGCACACACTCACCAGCGTATCGTATATCTCGCGCATACAGCCCACTCACGCACACACACACCGATAAACACACACATAGGTGAAGTGACTCGTCTCTCTAGAGTCCGTTCTTTGTGCCCGCCTCCAGGGGTCTCGGGGGTGTATGTTTCTCAGGGGCCCTGCTACTTGTTGGCCCCATCTGTCTGACAAACCCCATCTGGGCTGTCGGCACGCCAGCTCCGCTCCACAGCCACGTTTACTCTGGCTCAGGGTGAGGCGCAGAGAGAGGTTCATTCAGCGAGGGCACTCGGTCGCTGTGGGGCTTCCCCCCCCCCCCCTCCCCGTAATCCTGCCTGTTTGTTTACCGGCTAGGCTTGTTGTTGGTACTCCAAGGCAACAGATGGACTTGGTTATGTGTGTTTTTTCCTCCCTTAGTGTGGACTTTCTGCCGTGGCCTCCATTAGCCGGTGAGAGTAGTGAGGGGGCCGGGCAGAAGACAGCGAAACGCTACGCCGGCCATCATGGCGCTGCCTTTACTTCGAGCCCGGCCCACTGTACGGCTCAGGAAATTGGGACGCAAAGTCGCTGAGCCCCAGTTTTTAATAGCGCGGTTCAAAAGTCAACGCGCCTCAACGCGTGGGATTAGGCAATATTAGCCCGGACATCTGTTGCGGA
Source organism: Galaxias olidus (assembly GCA_026901105.3). Taxonomy (NCBI): domain Eukaryota; kingdom Metazoa; phylum Chordata; class Actinopteri; order Galaxiiformes; family Galaxiidae; genus Galaxias; species Galaxias olidus. Next base: position 1,632 of record JAPMUY010002500.1, on the reverse strand, counting down.
TCGGGAGAGTGAAAACCCCGTCCTGTAGATGTCATGTTATTGCCCACAGCACTACCATGCACAGCAATCCACCTTCTGCCCGGAGGACGCTATAGGTTGGTGTAGTGTGCACGCGAAACTATCATGTTCCACGGGCTGTCGAAATGGCGGCCCTCAGCCCGTGGCTCTGCTCACACTAATAGCTCCAAAGAGAACGGGACATTCCTCTGTGTCTGTCCTTTCTATTCTTACGTCACTCTCCGGGATCATGTTGCCGTCCTAATGGACGAAGAGACGCTGCCAAAGCCCTGGACATTGTGCCCGGGGAGAAGGGAGTGCCCCCCCCCCCCACCCCCCACCCCACCTCCCTCCCACAACGCTTTGAATGTGGCACCCACTCCTCCAGCCAGGAAACCCCATCCTGCCCCTGCCTGGCTGGGCTTTGAAGAGACGACGGCCAGGGTAAATGTCACCAGGGGCCGGGGGGTGCCGTGTCCATAATTAAAAAGGAAACTCGACGATCCCGCACTTCCGCTCCTGGAGAACCGCAGAGGGGGGGACCCTCTCCCGTTACCTGTTGTTCAGCCCAACGCCACGGCTCCTTTGACCGTCCGTGTGGTTTAAGCTGCAGAGGAGGGAGGGGGCCGGCGCGGGGAAAAAGGAGGCCGGGTGGCCCGAAGTCAAACGGTTGCACTTTGTGTTTCGTTTTGGGGCGGCGTTCTGGGCCTCGGGGTGGCGTTGAGCTTTACACGCTGTGCGGTATTGTACCGTAAGGTACAGGAGACAGCTCCACTCCATAGGCATGTCTTGGCTAACGCGCGCCGTTTCCCACTGACTCCCCTGGTTGTGACACCTTGGACACATTGGCCGTATCACAATGCAGACGGGCAAAGGTCGCGCCGTGATACAGTGCAACACAATCGCAAGTGCTGCCGCACGCAGAGGCACAAACAAACAACCATGTTAACACTCAGAGCCATGTTGATACAGTACGCTGTCACCTTGCTGCTGGGTTGCCCCAAAATATGTCAGCAATCCCAGGCCTCAGCCTAAACATGATGTGAATGAGAGCGAGAGTGCGAGAAATAAGAGGGGGGGAGACAGAGAGAGAAGGCCTTGTGAGACCTTCTTTGCCAGGCTGGCTCCCTCCGCTACGCCCAGCCACCGGACAGTTCGACCCGATGATCGGAAGTCAAAGTGACACTGTCTTCACTCCACGTTTGCGCTGGAGAGCGCCGCGCCGCTGACACAGGGAGCCCTGCAGTGGTATTACTCGGCTGAAGGCCGCGCGTTTAAAGGCAGCCGTCGGTACCGCTCACCGTCAACCACCACCACCCCCCCACCCCCCCAACCCCCCCATGCATCTGTCACTACCTCGCTAACCGACCTGCCAAGAGCTCCCTCCTAAAAATGCCCGGCCCCTGTCTGCTGAACCGTGGTGACCAGCGCCGGCCACGGATGGACAGCCACGTGGAAGCGCTATTGACACGCTCGCTGACAGCGGAGCCACCACATGCCATTAAATTGATGCCTGTCGTCGCAGTTTTTCTCTTTGTGTTGTGTTTCTCATAAACGGCCGTTTACACGTAATGGCTATCCTGTGTGTTCCCGTTCTGCCTGCGTTCATTGTTCGATAACAGGCTAATAACAGTT
>JAPMUY010002499.1:217500-218651 GCA_026901105.3 Galaxias olidus | reverse complement strand
TACATTGTGGACCAGCAGGGTATGGGGGGGTATGGGCACGGTGTGGACCAGCAGGGTACAGGGCGGGTATGGGTACAGTGTGGACCAGCAGGGTACGGGGGTATGGGTACAGCGTGGACCAGCAGGGTACAGGGGGGGGGGGGTGTATGGGTACATTGTGGACCAGCAGGGTATGGGGGGGGGTATGGGTACAGTGTGGACCAGCAGGGTACGGGGGGGTATGGGTACAGTGTGGACCAGCAGGGTACGGGGTGTGTGGGTACAGTGCCGATGCAGACCAGCAGGTTACAGGGTATGGGTATAATGCTGATGTATACCAGCAGGGTTTGGGGTGTGTGGGCACAGCGCTGATGCAGACCAGCAGGGTTTGGGGTGTGTGATGCAGACCAGCAGGGTTTGGGGTGTGTGGGTACAGCGCTGATGCAGACCAGCAGGGTTTGGGGTGTGTGGGCACAGCGCTGATGCAGACCAGCAGGGTTTGGGGTGTGTGGGTACAGCGCTGATGCAGACCAGCAGGGTTTGGGGTGTGTGAGCACAGCGCTGATGCAGACCAGAGCATGGTATGGGGTGTGTGGGTACAATGCTGATGTGTACCAGCAGGTTACAGGGTACGGGTACAGTGCTGATGTGGACCAGCAGGTTACAGGGTATGGGTACAGTGCTGATGTGGACCAGCAGGGTGTGGGGTATGGGTACAGTGCTGATGTGGACCAGCAGGGTGTGGGGTATGGGTACAGTGCTGATGTGGACCAGCAGGGTGTGGGGTATGGGTACAGTGCTGATGTGGACCAGCAGGGTGTGGGGTATGGGTACAGTGTGGACCAGCAGGATATGGGGGTGTGTGGGTACAGCGCTGATGCAGACCAGCAGGGTACAGGGGGGGGGGGGGGGGGGGGGGTCAGCCCTGCGGTGTAAACGGCCAGGCTGCTGCCTCTGGCTGTCTCATTTGCTCCCTCACTGCACTCGAGTGGGAAAGATAATTACACTTCACATGGAGCCCTCCATTCCACCCCCTCCCCTCTCTCCCTGTGTCCATCCATCTGCCTCCCTCCCTCTCTCTCTCTCTCTCTCTCTCTCCCTCTCTCTCTCTGTCTCTCTCTCTATCTTTACCTCTCTCCATCTGTCTCTCTCTCTGCCTCTCACTGTGTCCA
>JAPMUY010002499.1:195000-210000 GCA_026901105.3 Galaxias olidus | reverse complement strand
CAGCAGAGCAATATCTCACATGTTGTGGAGGAGACAGAGAGAGAGGGAAGTGTCTCTTGGGGATTCTGCTTACTGGAGTGATATGGTAGAGTACATGACGACTGCTAGAACACAGGAGAACCAACAGCCTCTCCATAGTGTTAGAGAGAGAGAGAGAGAGAGAGAGAGAGAGAGAGAGAGAGAGAGAGAGAGAGAGAGAGAGAGAGAGAGATAGAGAGAGAGAGAGAACAGTTATGACTCGTCCAGAAGATTACATTTGTGACTGAAATAAAAAAGATAAGGGAAGAGCTATCAGCCTTTCCCTAGTGTTAGAGTGATAGAACAGAGAGAGAGAGAGAGAGAGAGAGAAAGAGAGAGAGAGAGAGAGTTATGACTCGTACAGATGCCATATTACATTGACTGAGAACAGAGATGGAGGAATCCTCTGCCTTTCTGTGTTCTTACAAACCTGAGTACCTTAAAGCACTCTGCCACTCAGGACATCAACAAGGTGGTCGCAATAGTACGATCCTTGCTGTAAAGATGCGAGTAAAAATAAATGTTTTGATTTCAACAATATGGAATCGGCATTTTTTGAGCCACATCTTTTAATTTATGATTGTTACATTTCGAAAGTATCTTTTGTCAAGACTTTACGGATTACAATTTTCTTTCTTTGAGATGGATTTCCCAATGATTCGTCTTGTAAGGGCGTAAGAGCCGCAACTATGGATATAAGTTTGACATATCTAACAAGTCATAACTTTCTTTTGCTCTTACAAATATTCATTAAACTAACGAAAATATTTTTTGGGGACAGTCTATAGTTGCTCGAACACTAACTTTCCTCTAGAACCAAACCAAGAGATTAAGAAATAATGTTCTACACATGCCTATAGGTTTGAGACCCAGCAATCATTTGTCAGATCTCAACTTATTTCTCAAGGTCATTGTCTTAGACAGTGTAGGGCTCCATTTCACCAGTCATCTAATTAGAACCCCAGCCATCATTTGAAAGGAGTAATGAAGGATGGAATCTCCGACGTCGGAATTTATTAGTTCCAGACAGGACAGTTCTAGAACTGATGAGCCATTATCTCGAAAGGATACAATTAGACCATCGGCTAATTAGCGTCTGAAAAGAAACTTAAAGAGCAAATTAGGTAATCATTATTATTATATTCTTCAAAAATAATTGTTGTCGGTGATCTAGCCATACACACTGAAGAATGAGTTTAGTTCTTAGCATATTCAAAAAACATCAGCCTTAATGAATTTAGCTAATGGGGTTGCAGCTGAATGTTAAGAAAGTATTGAATTAGTTGATAATATGGTTAACATGTTAAATATATAAGTCTGATACAGTGATTAGGTAACAACAACCACAACAACCACATGCATTACAAGAATGTTTAAAAAAAAAATTCAAAGCCAGAAAACAATTTTCAATCGTCCACATTTTCAGGAAAACATACATTTTCTAAAATGTGGTTACTTTGATTTAGCTTGTCAAATTGTATACGTGATTAGCAGCCATTACTTCAGTAGGCTGTGTAATTACGGAGCTACATTCCCCCTTTCTCAATGCCAAGCATTGGGTTTTTGGTTATTATCTAATTTATGCATCTTGTGAAAATACACGTCTGAATTTATTCTCGCTTGGTTAATGATATTCATTAACCTTCTGAACAGGGGAATGTTTGATTGGAATGTGGCATTTCCTGCTTCAAAGAAACCTTTCATTTCTTTGGCAACTCCCATACTTCAAAAAGGCCATTAAATGGAATTTCACTTCAAAAACGTCTTAGTTTGTATTTGCTAATAGAAGCACCAACTCAACTCAGACACACACACACACACACACACACACACACACACACACACACACACACCGAGAATCCGACTGATTTGAATGACCTTTCAACTGATGTTTTCACTGGGCTACGTTCGAAACCACACACCCTAAAAACTATCTACTATATACTCAATGAGTACATAATCTATGCTGAACAGGCAAACCGAAATATAGTATACTATTTCTATGAAAAGGGTATGCTTAAATTACACATTTAACTGGAACAAATACCCAAAAAACCCATTGTGTGTTTTTTATTCTGTCAAAGCCAGAAGGAAGTTGATGCGTTGCATTTTGGGGGCGTGAAGCATCGTCGTATCTCTCGGGTTCTCACCATATTTCCAAATATAGTCACCTAGCTAGTACGACTAGTGCAGTGGGAAAAACAAAAGTAGAGTAGGAGTGATCCTGACTTCATATATTAGTACATCCAATCAGAGGCTGGCATAGGAATATTAGGTCTTGATTAGCAATAAGGCAAATGCACCAGAAAAGGCTTGCTGTTGTATCATTAGAAAGATCTCGGGCTAATTATATTTCGTAATTAATGCACAGACAATCACAGTTTGACGTTGATTGTACGACTGATTAAAACATTTTAATGTCTTGATTGTGAATAATGTTACGAGGACTTTAGATGACTGGGAAATGTCAGTGCTGATGACAAACCCAAATCACACCAGTGGAATATATTGATTACAAACACTTGACTTATATGACTTATGCTGTTAAAAAAAACATTACTCTTTAAAAGGCAAAAACCCTGTATCTGATTAGCTTCTTGAAAACAAACTTAGCAACGCATCAACGCGATCATTGTCTTAAAAGTCTGAGACAATTATTAAAAATCATTATTTTCGGTAGTTTATTCATATCACGTTCCTCTTAATCATTTCTCTACTAAAAAAACAATGGCTTATGATTTTTTTTCTCCATTTATCTTGATTCTATATCCGCATATTTTCCACTGACAAACGACCAGTAAACCACCTCAGCTTGGCGCGGGTCAGGTACGCCCTATTGTTCCCTGTCTCCTCCATTAACCAACACATTAAAACACAGAACCAACATCGAGTTAAAACAACGTAAAAAAAAAAAAAAAATCTAACTCTTTCTGTCCGTGGCGTAGTGTGACTTTAATATCTTTGGCTGGGTGATTTGTGCTGAGCAGCGGGGCCTGAGTGAAAGCCTTGCCTGGCTGATCAGAGGAGGTGTTCCATCCAAGGGCGTCCTGGTGATGGACTGACAGATCCATGCTCTGCGGCCCCCATGCCACCGATTGCCTTCCGCCCGTTATCCCGAAACGTTCCGAGCCCTGTGTAATGATTTTTTTTTCTCCGCGGCCCAGCTGAGTGGTCCAGGCCATTCACGTCACCGGTGCAGATTTGGGCCGATAATGTGCTTAGACACAGTGGCTGATCAGACATCATATTCACCTGACCTTGGAGCAGCAGCATGGGGGGAAAGAAAAAAACCTGGAAAAGAAAACGAGGAAGGAGGGAGAAGGAGTGTATAAGCCGAAATGAAGGGAGGAAGGAGGGGAAAAGGGGAAAGAGATAGAAGAGAAAAGAGAGAGAACAGTAAAAGAAAGGGCAAAATAATATGGGTAGAAAGTGAGAGAGAGAGAAAGAAAGAGAGATATTGAGAGAGAGAGAGAGAGAGAGAGAGAGAGAGAGAGAGAGAGAATGGCGGAGTAAAACCACTTCCTCTTATCAGTTTAGGTTGTGTGAGAAAGGAGAGAGCAGGAGAGATGTGTTTTCGCCCCGTTTCACACCGTTGTGTTTGTCAGATTGACTTTGAGTTCATTGTCTCACCAATCAAAACGCACACAAAGACTCATCCCAATCACAATTAGCTCTCTACGGACCAAAATGGCTTCTCCAGCCTTCTGCTTTCTGAGCCATTGGACAGAGTGATCACTGTGGTCCGTCACAGACAATGTTGTGGCTCTGGTTCTGGATGTGGCTCTGGTTCTGGTTCAGTCTGGTTGTGGTTTTGGCTCTTGTTCTGGTTCAATCTGGTTCAGGTTGTGGCTCTGGTCCTGGTTCAATCTGGTTCTGGTTCAGTCTGGTTCTAGTTCAGTCTGGTTCTAGTTCAGTCTGGTTCTGGTTGTGGCACTGGTTCTGGTTCAATCTGGTTCTGGTTGTGGCTCTGGTTCTGGTTCAGTCTGGTTCTGGTTGTGGCACTGGTTCTGGTTCAGTCTGGTTCTGGTTGTGGCTCTGGTTCTGGTTCAGTCTGGTTCTGGTTGTTGCTCTGGTTCTGGTTCAGTCTGGTCCTGGTTTTGGTTGTGGCTCTGGCTCAGTCTGGTTCTGGTTATGGCTCTGATTCTGGTTCAATCTGGTTCTGGTTGTGGCTCTGGTTCAGTTTGGTTCTGGCTGTGGCACTGGTTCTGGTTCAGTCTGGTTCTGGTTATGGCTCTGGTTCTGGTTCAGTCTGGTTCTGTTTGTCTTCTTACACCTAATTGTATTTGTCAGCGAGCTTGTTCTATAAGCGACACTTGTCCATTGTAACGAGATGTTGATTACAGAATTAGCTCAGCCTTGATTAAGTTTCTTTTTTTTGCTATAAGAATGAGGGTGTTTTTCTCTAATTCCACTTATTAAGTTAATTACACAACCATTGCCCTATCAAGGTGTCATAAAAGGGTGAAAGAAAGCAAAAAAAGAAAAACAAAGTCATTCTTGTTATGCCTATAGTGAAATCAATACCCTCCAAAAACAATGCCCCCAAAACATGTCGGCAAGAGACACTCATATCATTTTTCTTCATCTCCATAAACGTCTGATATCTAATATTTTGAGTTGAGGTAGAAAGTGCTGTAACACAGTATTAGTTAATTAATGTAAAGGAAGTTAATTTAATTCACATTTAGAATTTTCTTTCAAAATATGCTTTTGCAAGCGAAATAACGACGGCCGCATTAGCAACACAAAGGAACAGTCTGTGGCTGCTTGTGAAAGGTTTCAGGATTGAATGGGTTCCTGTAGTGTTTCACTTTGGGTTAAGGCTTAACTCTCGTCACTGAATTCTGATTAAAAACAAATAATTGAGATGAGAGTAAATGGAAAAGGTTACAAAAGCCTTCTCACTGCCAGTCCAAACAAGCCCCACCAAAGCTCAGGTAAAGATCAGTGTAAATGACTGTTTTCTTGGCAGTGGAAAGTGCCTTTCTAAATCCAACTGTTTTTTTTTTGGTTGTAAATCCTGTATGCAAACTTGAGTTTAACAAAAGATGTGCTTGAGTGAACTAAATCATAATCTCTCAGATAATTCTTCAGTTTATTTTACTTTAATTAGTGATGCTCTGCAGTCCAGGCTGTAGCGTTTACTTTAGTGTTTTGGCTTGAATGATCCATGCTTTAATCATATTTGTGTCAGATAATGTGTCAGATAATATCACACACTTGGTGCTAGTACAAATCTATTGTGTTGAGATTTTTCATTCACTAAATGGAGTGAAGGCACTCTCGTATGTCAGTTTCAAAACACACAGGATACCTTTACTAAAGGAAGTCACTTAACAGGGTATTTTAAATATTGACATATTAAGAGTCTACACTAAAGCTACCAGGACAATGTTGATGTACAGCCCTGTGACACAATTGCACAGTAGTGAATAGTGAAGTGCACCATGGTAGGCCTATACTGTGACACACCTACAGTAGTGAATAGTGAAGTGCACCATGGTAGGCCTATGCTGTGACACACCTACAGTAGTGAATAGTGAAGTGTATGGTAGGCCTCCTACATTGTGACACACCTACAGTAGTGAATAGTGAAGTGTATGGTAGGCCTCCTACATTGTGACACACCTACAGTAGTGAATAGTGAAGTGCACCATGGTAGGCCTATACTGTGACACACCTACAGTAGTGAATAGTGAAGTGCACCATGGTAGGCCTATACTGTGACACACCTACAGTAGTGAACAGTGAAGTGCACCATGGTAGGCCTATACTGTGACACATCTACAGTAGTGAACAGTGAAGTGCACCATGGTAGGCCTATACTGTGACACACCTACAGTAGTGAATAGTGAAGTGTATGGTAGGCCTCCTACATTGTGACACACCTACAGTAGTGAACAGTGAAGTACACCATGGTAGGCCTATGCTGTGACACACCTACAGTAGTGAATAGTGAAGTGTATGGTAGGCCTCCTACATTGTGACACACCTACAGTAGTGAACAGTGAAGTGCACCATGGTAGGCCTATACTGTGACACACCTACAGTAGTGAACAGTGAAGTGCACCATGGTGGGCCTACTATACTGTGACACATCTACAGTAGTGAATAGTGAAGTGCACCATGGTAGGCCTATACTGTGACACACCTAAGCTGCTGTTTACAAATTCATTGCAATTGATTAAAAAACGACATACAACATACTGTAAATGTCGATTGTTTTAATTTGGTAAACGCTGACGATTTTGATTCAAGTATATTGTACCTATCTCTACGTTCACCTGAACAGTTCGAACTGAATAAAAAACTCAGAGTTTTGCGAGAGCTTTGCATAGCGTGCCTTCATGCTAGGTTGGCCTGATTAGAATTGCACCTTCTTATCACAATGAGCAACTGATTGCAGTGTTATTACCCACTAAATATACTCGACCAATCCTTCGAGGTCAAATAGTCTGCCAAATGACAAGCTACAAACCAACCTAGGTATTGGGAGGAATAACATATGAGCATGTATGAGATTATTTTTTCTCGAAATGTTATGGTATATTTTTTTGAAATAGGGCGAGAGCTGTAATTTTCACATGATTACATGAATGACAATCGTGAGGGTATTGATGAAAAAGTGGCGAAATCACACAATACATGGTTATTATTCGAATAAATTGGTGGGGGAAAAAAGCAGCCTAAATTCCCATTTCTAGGTTTTGATGTTGATTTTATTCTGTAAAAGAACACAGAGTTAGATTTCTAGATCTCACTCTCAACCAGCAATCTTGGTGGGCCCCATTGCAAATGGCTGCCATTTCAATCATTTCTACTCAGCTCGGCTAATCATAATCACAGTAATCTCACTCTATCCAGATGTTTTTTGGTGTGTTCTGTGAGCGGACCCAAGCGTCTATCAGTATGCACATTTCCGTGTCTCTGTCTGCCACTAAAGGTCTGGCATTCCTTCGGGCTGAGAGACGGTGATTCTTCCGAAGGTGTCACAATGTCACCCAGTCAGTGTTAGATGCTGGTGATAACGATAACAAACCCATCCTTTTGTTGAAGTTCCAACCCACCAGATCCCGTTGTTTTGTTTATAAATCGCCCTGGGACACCTTCCAGCCTAGTCGTCGTCGTCCCCCCCCCCCCCCCCCTAACAATCAGGCCTGCCTGTCAAAACGTGTTACGATGAGTGACATCACAACCGTGGATGTTGAGATCAGAAGTGTTTTTTTTCTTTTGTGTGTGTGTCACAATAAACGGATGGGCTCGGGTTATTTTTGATAAACATCCAACCAAAGGTCAACTTGTAGATTGGAATAGTAGCATAAAGTCCCCGGCCTATTTTCACCATTGTCCATCTTTTTATTTATTCTTTTTTTTTTTTTTTTTTTGCTACTGACAATAAATACCTACAAAATGTTCTTTAATGGAGTAATTTACTTTCACACAAACACGGCCTTTGCCAGTGTTCCTATTCTCTGGAAAATGTCTGTCCTTTAACGAACCATTGACTTGAGTTATAAGCTGGAAGACCCTCATCCATTCTATTCTTCTCCATGACAACAGAGGGAAGGGCATTAAAAAACTAGCATTGATGGGTCGTTTGTGAGTTTCAGTCAATGCTCCCTCTCCCTCTCTACCTCTCTCTCTCTCTCTCTCTCTCTCTCTCCCTCTCTGCTCTCTCTCCCTCCCTCCCTCTCTCTTCTCTCTCTCTCTCCTGAAGTTAACAATAAAAGGCTGTTTGGGGGTAGTATGAAAAAAATAGTTTTTCTATGGTCATCCGTCATGTCCTGCAGCCTCTTTTTCGCTGTGATTAAAGACAGGGTAGAGGAGGAAGACAAAGAAGAGGAAGAGGAATGAAGGAGAAGAAAATGGAGGGATTCAGCCGCTCTATATAACTCCAGCGTGGTTATCCCACCTGCCCTCCTCTCGGGGTAATGGACGCCATCAGTTTGGGGTTTGACTAAGTGTTATTGCTCCAGTCCATAATTTCATCTGGAGAACAGACGAGGGAGTGGATCCTCCTTATAGTAATTGAGTATTGATTTGAAAATAAACAGGGAGCTAGACTCCCAGCTCCACTGGCTGTCCGTCCATGCGGATCGACAATGAATGGGGTCCCTCTGGTTCTGTGAGGGAAAAGTTATGGATCAGGACGATACAGTCAAGTGCACTGTTCCTCTGCAATCTGTCTTCCGATATATATTGGATTTTAGATAACCCATTTACGAGGCCTGTCATCATAAACCCACAGTTTTCAGGAGGGGGGGGTGATGTTGAGTTAAGATCGCTCAGAGCTGATGTTGTGCGTGGTAAAAGAAGGGAATAAAAGATCATGTGACCCTTCCCAAAGCAGCTAATGTGCGTACATTTGTTTTAAGTGAATATCATTAAACGGAGGCGCTTATGTGATTGCGTGCCAGAAACTGTGTCTGACAGCAGTTATAAAAAACAGAAGAAAAAAAAAGAGGAGGAGAGAGAGACGAATAGAGAGAGAGAGCAGGAGAGTAAGAGAGGGAGAGAGAGAGCGATGAACAGAAAGGGAGAGAGAGAGAGAGAGAGAGAGAGAGAGAGAGAGAGAGAGAGAGAGAGAGACAAATTGAGGGGAGAGAGAGAGCGAACAGAGAAGAGAGAGAGAGAGAGAGAGAGAGAGAGAGAGAGAGGAGAGAGAGAGGAGTGGAACACTTGTGTCATGCTCGCCCGTTAACCTCTGGATAATCAGTGGTGAACTGCGAGAGCGTACCCACCACTTCCCCCTTGGAGCCCGCTTAGTGCTAACGACATACAAACGTGCCATTCATTTTCATTAGCCATCAACTTCACTTTAGACACTGTGGAAAGAGCAAAGAGAGGAGGCAAGAGGAAGGGAGTGTGAGAAAGAGAGAGAGAGAGGAAGAGAGAGAGAAAGAAAGAGAGAGAGAGAGAGAGAGACAGAGAGAGAGAGAACAGTGGGTGGAGGAGTGAATAAGGAGGGAGGGGAGGGGTGAAGAAAGGGGGGAGGGAGGAGAAGAGGAAGACTGGAGATGAGTGAAAGTAAGGTGCTCCAGGAAGTGACCTCTAGATCTCTATCGTCCGACAGGGTGGTAGATTAGCGCTGAGATACGGACTTCCAGTTAATTTCTCACAATGACGCCCCCATGATGCACTGCAGCAGAGGTGATGTCACGATGACTTTTCTGGGCCTCTCTATCTCTCTTCATCTCCAATCTCTCTTCCTCTCTCTCTATTTCTCTCTCTCTCTCTCTCTCTCTCTCTCTCTCTCTCTCTCTCTCTCTCTCTCTCTCGCGCTCTTCCTGTCTCTCTCTCCATCTCTCTCTTTCTTCCTCCCTCTCTCTCTCGCAAATAAATGCAATATCCCTCTGTTTTGCTTCTCTCAATCAATCTCTCTTCCCTTCATTATCTCCATCTTTCTCTCTATCCTTCTCGCTTTCCCTCTCTCTTCTCTCTCCCTTTTTCACCCTGCCACCATCGCTCCATCACTGAGAGCATTGTGTGTAGCCGTTCAAACAGCAGCTTAATGAACCTTGATTATCAGTCACATGCTAGTGCTTCATTTTTTATCTGTGTGTGACCCGCGACGGAGAATTATCCACCATTATCAATATTTATCTTGTCAATTATTGATTGCCTCAGCCCTCCATCCCTCTCATACGTGGTTATTAATGTTATGACGGTGTGTCAAGCCAACTGTTAATCATATTTAAACAGATACGGAGGGAGATCAAAATCAATTTTCCATTATCCTTGGGGTTTCATCGCCACTGTGTTGCCAGAGGGAGATCCACCATGCGTGAGTGAATGAAGAGAGAGAGAGAGAGAGAGAGAGAGAGAGAGAGAGAGAGAGAGAGAGAGAGAGAGAGAGAGAGAGAGAGAGAGAGAGAGAGAGAGAGAGAGAGAGAGAGAGAGAGAGAGAGAGAGAGAGAGAGAGAGAGAGAGAGAGAGAGAGAAAGAGAAAACCATGCAGGGTAAATAATCACACGCTGCCCCATTGCATTATGGGAGCAATGTCACGCTCTTTCCTTTCCTTTGAGAGAAAATCGGGTTTGAGTAAAAAAACAAAAAAACAAGACAAAAATAAAAACGCATCCTGAAGAACTATCTGCCAGAATCAACCAATGGGGATAGACTCTGTCTGAGGAAACTGATAGGTAATGATGTTAGACTCTGTTTGAGGATACTGATAGGTAGACTTTGTTTGAGGATACTGAGGTAATGGTGCTAGACTCTGTTTGAGGATACTGAGGTAATGGTGCTAGACTCTGTTTGAGGATGCTGATAGGTAGACTTTGTTTGAGGATGCTGATAGGTAATGGTGCTAGACTCTAAGGATACTGAGGTAATGGTGCTAGACTCTGTTTGAGGGTACTGAGGTAATGGTGCTAGACTCTGTTTGAGGTTACTGAGGTAATGGTGCTAGACTCTGTTTGAGGTTACTGAGGTAATGGTGCTAGACTCTGTTTGAGGATGCTGATAGGTAATGATGTTAGACTCTGTTTGAGGATGTGAATGGGTAATGGTGCTAGACTCTGTTTGAGGATACTGAGGTAATGGTGCTAGACTCTGTTTGAGGATACTGAGGTAATGGGGCTATACTCTGTTTGAGGAAACTGATAGGTAATGATGTTAGACTCTGTTTGAGGATGTGAATGGGTAATGGTGCTAGACTCTGTTTGAGGATACTGAGGTAATGGTGCTATACTCTGTTTGAGGATGCTGATAGGTAGACTTTGTTTGAGGATGCTGATAGGTAATGGTGCTAGACTCTAAGGATACTGAGGTAATGGTGCTAGACTCTGTTTGAGGATACTGAGGTAATGGTGCTAGACTCTGTTTGAGGATGCTGATAGGTAGACTTTGTTTGAGGATGCTGATAGGTAATGGTACTAGACTCTGTTTGAGGACACTGATAGGTAGACTTTGTTTGAGGATGCTGATAGGTAATGATGTTAGACTCTGTTTGAGGATACTGATAGGTAGACTTTGTTTGAGGATACTGAGGTAATGGTGCTAGACTCTGTTTGAGGATGCTGATAGGTAGACTTTGTTTGAGGATGCTGATAGGTAATGGTGCTAGACTCTGTTTGAGGATACTGATAGGTAATGGTGCTAGACTCTGTTTGAGGATACTGAGGTAATGGTGCTAGACTCTGTTTGAGGATACTGAGGTAATGGTGCTAGACTCTGTTTGAGGATACTGATAGGAGAGATTCAGCCCCGTTCCCTGTGATGCAGTGACATAGGAACACCTACAAAAGTCTACCGTATAAAACACTAAGGCGTTGCCCGAAGCCTTCTAAGGAAAGCAGGCTTTTTAGGGTGGAGGGGTTGAAGGGTAGGATTAAACCCAGGCTTGCTATGGGAACACAGAGGACCACTAATTGGCTGAGTCTACCTGTGGTCAAGGAAAGGAGCACAGAGGGGATCCATCAGAGAAAGTTCCAGAGGAGATGAGTCCCAGGGCACTTAGAGAAGGTGGGAAAGGGCCGCTGAATTCTTCTACTTTTTACTCGTGGCCATTTGGAAAATTGTCATCTTGTGAACTTCCAATGTTATCTTTAAAATGGGCCCTCTGTTTCACTCACATATCAAAAAGTTGTGTGAATTGTGTCGTACAATTATGTCTTCCACTTCACTGTGGGAATGCAGTCTAAATGGAATTACAAAGTAAAAAGGTTCCAGGTATAAAATGTGTAAGTGGAGCTTGATTAGGCAATGCTCCGTTGTTATTGCACAGCAGCTTGGCTGTCAAATTAAAAGTAAAGTAAATTAATGTGTGTACAGCTTCACAAACAGAACTGTCGTTGTGTGTTTTTGTCCAAAATACTTCCACCTCTAAAACCCCTTTAGCTCCTGCTCCTCACCATGGTTACCTCCAGGTTGCCATGGGGTCCCTCCCTGTGTCCTGGCCCTGCTAAACTCGGGTTAACTCCTCTCAGCCTGACGCTAGCCCCGCGCGTCTGATCCAAAGCATTATTCAGTGCTGCTGCTGCTGCTGCTGCTGCTGTCGGGAAAGCTCTTTAGACGGTCTAATCTTTCCCCTTCTGACAGCTGGGTGTCCTCTCTCCCTGAAATGAACAGAGATTCTTTGGGAAAGGGGCCGACGGGTCCCGCGGGCGCGGATCAATACTTGTCCGATAACACAGGGCCGTCTCTGTGGAGCCCGGGGGCAGAGGGATGGGAGCTGACATATCATGATCTGCCCCTTAATTACTTGGCATACGCAACGGGGATGGTGGCAAGATTTGTGTGTGTGTGTGTGTGTGTGTCTGTGTTTGTTTGTGTGAGGGCAATACATGCCGACACATATACTCACAAGAAAACACACACATTCACACATTCTCAATGAAAATTTGAATTATCTCCTTCACACACTCTCTCTCTCTGTCTCGCTCTCTCTCTCTCTCTCTCTCTCTCTCTCTCTCTCTCTCTCTCATACACACACAGTTGGAGAGGTAAAACACACATTCCTAAACACTCACACACACTATTCGTATTTAATGATTTTTCCACACTTGGCTCATAACAGGGGCGTCTTTAACCAGCCTTCCCAGCAGAAACATATATTATTCCTTTCTCTTTCAACAAGGCCCCTGCCAGTGTTAGCCACGTGGACAGGGGAATAAACGTTACAGCGTAGCGCCTCGCTCACCGGCCTGGCTCCTGGGTTCTACATGAATAGCTTTTAACACGGGGATCAATACCAACGTGTTCTGATTAAATGGATCTGTTCATTCCACAATGAACCAACTGCCTTAGGGCATGGGAAACGTGTGTTTGTGGAATAGCTAACGTGTTAGCCGGTCTGTAGCTGGTCTGGGAAGAATGAAAGGCTGAGTGGTAACAGGTCTTGTAATGGTGATGACTACTGAAGAAAGAATCCTTCCAGGAAAAAATCTGAAACAGACAGATTTGTTTATATATAAATATTGATATATGCACATATATTAATTTATGAATATTCAAAAGAGTAGATTTAATCAGGTTCATCAGTCAATCGCCAAGTTGAAACTGCTTAGGCAAATGTTTGGCAACACAATGACAGGCACCGTCAGGAATTATTGATAACTTCACAAAGGGTTTGGCGCCTTGCATCAAGCACTTGACAGTTTAGAGCTGAAGAATAGAACAACGATTATTTTGTTATATTATTATTATTATTATTGAAACCAAATTAGTTTTACAACTCTAATCCCTTTCACACTGTTTTCCCACATTCATACTGAAAAATGGAACCCTGAGCCTACCGCATGTCTCTCTCTCTCTGTCTCTCTCTCTCTCTCTCTCTCTCTCTCTCTCTCTCTCTCTCTCTCTCTCTCTCTCTCTCTCTCTCTCTCTCTCTCTCTCTCTCTCTCTCTCTCTCTCTCTCTCTCTCTCTCTATCTCTCTCTTTTAATCACTCTTTATCCCCTCTCTTTCTCTCTCTCCCTCTTTCTCTCTTCTCTCTATCTACCCCTCTCTCTCGCTCTCTTTTTTTTCTCTCTTTCTCTCCCTCTCTTTCAATCACTCCTTATCCTCTCTCTCTCTCTCTCTCGCTGTCTCTCGCTCTCTCTTTCAGTCGCTCCCCCCCCTCTCTCTCTCATTCAATCGCTCTTTATCCTCTCTCTCTCTCTCTTTCTCTTTTCTTCAACAGCCATCCCGAATCCATTTGACTTTAAACAGAAGTCCAATTATTACATCTTTCATGCGGCCTTTTTTTTTACGATGTCTGCTTGTAAAGATGTTAATGGAGATGTAGAGTAATGAATTCCAGCACACTACCCCAGTCCACATGAATCTCTGCTCCAAAGAAAAACCTGTTTCTATTGAGTTACATGTTTTATTCACTCACTATGAAAATGTTCATAGACTTTAATTAACCCAGTATGATTTATCTTACTTCTTCTAATATCTTTATTTAAAAAAAAAAAAAAAGTGGCCTTCAGAATTGGTGGAAACTAAATTAACTGCAGTGACAAAATGTGTTAAAAGCGTTATTCTGTTATTTGGCTGGGACAAAGGCCAAAAACATAATGGTATTTCTTTTTGCCTTTATTTCTCTCTGGGAAGGTCTAAAACAATACAAGCAGTAATAATTTAATATAATAAATATTGATCCTGTTCCATCAATAGTAATAAGTTATCGCGAAATATATTGACTGCCAACAAACTTCCAAACTGCCAAAAAAAGTGACAGTTGGTAGTTTCGGTATATATGTTATAGCTGTATAAAGTTTCTTCTGGTGTTGTGAGATTTTTTGGGGGGAGATATGACCAGACTGAGGTTTCACACATGGTCGGAGCATATCCGTAATGGTCTCCGGAGCGGTGCCGGCATCACGGAAAAGCTCCGCTATCGCTATCGACTCCAGGAGGAGGCAGGGATATGATAAGGAGAGCATCAGAAAGTCGTCCCTGCTTTTGAGGATGTTTTTTGGGGGCGGGGGGGGGGGGGGAGAGAGAGAGAGAGAGAGAGAGAGAGAGAGAGAGAGAGAGAGAGAGAGAGAGAGAGAGAGAGAGAGAGAGAGAGAGAGAGAGACAGAAGACGAAGGAGAAGCAGACGTTTCAGTTAAAGCTTCCATCCGCTTTTTTAAGTTTTTGGCTAAGCAGAGATTACAGCAAATGTTACATTTATATAAATATATATATAAATATATGTACAAATATACAATATGCTGATTTTATGATGTGAATATCATAAATGTTTATGGATAAACAAACAAAACAATCTTAACTATTGGCAACAACACTGTTTTAATAATAACATATTATGTGTATTTAGAAAAATAATGATATTTGTGTGTCTGTGTGCGTGTGTGTGTGTGTGTGTGTGTGTGTGTGTGTGTGTGTGTGTGTATATATACTGTATATTTAGAATACAAAATAAGTTGATGCGTGGATGATTTAAAACAAATACCTTAACTTTTATACTTTGCTCAAATTTAATTTCCTACCACATGGATAACTCACTACAGTCGTTATCGCACAACATCTTTTGAATACTGGCCAACAT
>JAPMUY010002499.1:180000-187500 GCA_026901105.3 Galaxias olidus | reverse complement strand
CCCGCCCCCCTGACAGGTGCTGGTGATGTACAAAGCCCCGCTGCGCTGAAACCAAACCGGCAGTTCATTTGTGTCATGTGGACAAAGTAGACCTCCAGTCCCATGACGGATTACCAAAACAAACTCTGCAAATGTCAAGTGCTTACAGCGTAAGGCCTGTGTTTCCTGCCGTCTAATTGCACAAACACAACATACGGGGAACGGAAGCATCGCGTCGAAAGAAAATAATGTGTATAGCCAGACAATCGCCCACCACCGGCGTTGATGAGGGGTCTGATCCCGTACAGATCGACGTCTATACATAGAGTGACACTATGGGAATTCAATGGGCAGCGGGCACCATTGTACCGGCGATAATGTTGTTTTAATGTGCTAGAAAAGCTGTGCCAGAGAAAGTGTCATTAGATTCATTATCCTGTCTGTAACCAACGACAACCCATCTCCTCTACATTTTCTGCATGGCGGGCGCATAAATATAGCCAATCAATACGCAAACCAGAGCAATCACAGGGGAAACTGCCGACGCGTCGGGGGTAAAGTGTGACACTTAAAAAAAAAAAAAACAGTTCGTTGTCGAAAGGCAAGAGGTGTGTGTGTGTGTGTGTGTGTGTGTGTGTGTGTGTGTGTGTGTGTGTGTGTGTGTGTGTGTGTGTGTGTGTGTGTGTGTGTGTGTGTGTGTGACTCACTGGAGGCCATGTTCAATTTATCGACCGGGGGGAAAATCAACAGTGGCATAGGCTTATCAGCCCCTTTTTCTCTTTATCTGTTTCTTCCTCCTCTCTTTCTCTCTCTTTCTGTTTCTCCTTCCCTTTTTTTTCTCCTCCCCCTTTTTCTATCTTCCCTCTCTCTCTTTGTCTCTCTCTCTCTGTAATAGACTGCATTTATAGAAGCCCCCCCCCCCCCCCCACACACACACACACACACACCTGCCTTTCCCTTCCTCTTACCTTGAAGGTGACAAATCGACGCTCTGTCTGTCTGCCTGCTTGCCCGACTGAATTTATTAGATTTCGTTCTTTTTCTCCTCTCTTCCCCTCATCCTTTACCTTTTTCTTGCCCGTGAATTTCTCGTAAATATCTGGAGGTTTCCGAAGTGTCCGAGGTAAATCCTCTCTGTTGCTCTTTACAACCATGGTGCTGTCAGGTTCAGTGGAGGAGAGAGCATTCTCTGGCGGCCATTACAATGTAAATACTTGGGTAACATGGAGAAAAGGGTATAAAAGTAGTTTATTGGGACGTAAGAGGGAATTTCAGGGATATATTTAAACACATTGCATCTCTCAAAAGGTATTTACTAACAGTTATAAGGTACAATAAATAGTTGAATATAAAAAAAAAAAAAACATATACATAATTACATTATGTAAAATAGGATTTTTGTTGTAGTTTTATGTGATCTGGGCCAAAAAAAAAGACACTAGAAAATGCTTTCTGGGACTACTGGTTTATGTCAATAACCGTAAAAAACAACAACACATTAACATGTATTCAAAAGTCTGGCTATTGTAAATTGAAAGCTTTTTATAATCATTAGATGTTATTTGAACTACTTCCCTCTGCCAACTTCTGGTGGGTAATATGGAGGTCAAGCGAGTAGCAGTGGTGTCTAATGTAGATTAAACTGTTTAATGTTTATGAGTGTTGGATTAAGTCGGCCATTACTCCTCTTTATGATTCAGAGTAGCACAGATGACGAGGTGAATAACCATAAATCAAGATGAATGACACGACCATTTTGGTTTACAGCTGCATAGCTTTAAACAAATCAACTCACGAATGATATCAACTTAAAAGTAGTATCTTCTCTGTTTTTATTTTTTTTTTTACAAATTTATTCGAAATTTCTTAGTACAATGTACATTTGTCTAAACATTTAAATACACAGAGATTAATTATTCTTATTCATATATATTATATATATTATTATTCATATATGTTATGTATATTATTATTATTTACAAGGTGGCATCCCATGAAGAATATGTTTTGTGTTTTATTTGGGTAAATAAATATTTCATCCATAAGAGTCTGGGGTCGTTAATCAATCTCCCGGCTATCAAAGACAGGCTGCTGGTCTCTGGACGGTGACTCACCTTTTAGGATCGGGAGCTGAAGAAGATCTATATTATACAGTGCTGGAAAAACCGTTATTTATTGCTTTCATAATTAAATTTGGTATCTTGGTGGAGTGGGGGGGGGGGGGGGGGGGGGCGGCTGTCAGCATTTGATTAACTGAGTCCCACATGGCCTGAGCTGGGAAAAGGCCATGCGGCAGGTGCAGATGCTTCACTCACTCCAGCAGTGGGAAAACAGAGGTCTCTTTAACAGTAAGTCAGTAATGCCGTATTTCCATCACTCTGGTTCAGATCAGTTTGTTACACATCGGAACGATTATGTTCACGTTTCCATTGGGAAAAGTTGTGGATGGTACCAAAAATAACCGTTCTGTTCCATCCTGGTTGTCCACTACTCTTCTGTTGAGGTTCCTACCACACTGACCCAGGACTTATATAAACGTAGTTGCCTGTATTTTAAGGTCACTGTTTGAGGTGGAAATAGATCTAGGGTGAGGAACAGGTTGATACGGGCTAGGGAATATTTCTAAGGGTACCTAACCGAAAGTGTTTGATGGACTTATAGCTTGAGAAAGTGCCAAACTGAACTGAACTGAACTATGCTGAACTGGGTTGAACTCAGCCAAAATGACCACAATAAACAAATATACCTGCCTGTTCAACCAATAATGTTTTTATAACTACACCTGGGGGAGGGTTGTGTTGTTTTGTAATGAAACATAAAAAAAAACGTTCTGAACTGTTGGAATGTATTGGGTTCTATACAGCGCTATGCCCCCAGCTCCAATAACGTTTCAGTATATAACCTGCAAGCCCCTATGGACACACAGAGCCTTATAAGGACGTGTATTCCGAGGACCTCATAAACACCCCTAAGGTCAGAGACACACATAAAGCCAAGTTCCTACTATAAACCTGTGATTATTAACCCTCCTGTTCGTCGGACCCGTCCCTGCCCTGGCCACAATCGGATCGATGAAACTACTTATACATGATCAATTCCGTCTGTTGGATTTACTTACTAAGGTGGATTGTTGTTAGGGTAAACAGCTACATGAGCTTAAGTAGAATAATGCTGATTAGCGTTTTGTAACCTTGTTAAGAAAGAACTATAGATTTATGTTGTGTTTTTAAAGAACACAAACATAGGTCTTCAATTAACAGGTAAGCACTGCACCATCATGCTGTTCCTATTTCCATCTGGATGATGGAATTATATAATTTCCAAAAATAATATCTGGAACTCCATATGGTACACATATTGCTGCTGAATATTAAAAAACTTGCTTTGTGTCTGTGAGAGCGCCTCCTAGCAGGATTTGTCCGATGGAACTGGAGTAACAAAGGATTAAAACACGTGGAAATATTACCAACTCTTTTCCTCGTACAACAACCTAACTTTTCTGTTCAACTCTGCTCTCCTTATCGAGCCTCATGGTAGAGTGAGAAGGTGTTTATTTTTACCCTTGGGTGTGTGTTTTTTCCTCATTTGTGTGTGAGTGTGTGTGTGTCTGTGTGCATGTGTGTGAGTGTGTGTGTGTGTGTGTGTGTGTGTGTGTGTGTGTGTGTGTGTGTGTGTGTGTGTGTGTGTGTGTGATCTGAAGCTAGAAGTCATTACATTCAGGAAAATCCTGTGTTAGATCCTTCTTAAAAAGTGTCTGGCTCAAATTGGCAGAGGTTGGGAAATGAAGCGAATTTCTGGGATCAGTACACTGACAGAAAACTCTCTCACACACACACAAACACACACACACACACACACACACACACACACACACACACACACACACACACACACACACACACACACACACACACACACACACACACACACAACACACACACTCGTTGACTCTGTGACAAATGTGATTAATAAAGGGTGCCATTCAAAACTGGGTCTATCTCGACATTTAAAGTCTGGTGGGAAATGAACAGACTGAGATTCACTCTAGTATGAAGACGTTAAAAGTTTGGTGCGAAATAATGATGTCAAAAATGTACGTGGCACATCAAGACACTGACTAGGTGTTCAACATGAGATCCGGCAGCAGCAGTAGCCGCATTCTCTTTATTCCAGATACTAATCCGTTCTCTGTTTTGCTTCCTTTCTACTTTGCTCTCCTCTCCCCCACGAAATTCAGACTCTCCGCTTCCCTATTCTATTCTATTATATTCTATTCCATTCCATTGCATTCTATTCTATTCCATTCTATTCTATTCTATCATACACCAAAGACACATATTATCAAAGGGGAAACCTTTATGGCCAGTTGTTATTTTGTGTGTGTGTGTGTGTGTGTGTGTGTGTGTGTGTGTGTGTGTGTGTGCGCGCGCGCACACGTGCGTGCGTGCGTGTTTTCTACTCATACTATTTCTACGTCCAGTCCGACGCTCCTGTTAAGATTCTTAATTATCTCTCGTGTAAGAATGACCCCATTTTCACTTGAGGCCATCTTGTGTTACACTGTTACACTATCATACCACACACACATGCACACAGACACCAATCGGATACACAGAAACACAACCTTTGATTACCACAGACGCAAACAACACACTTTCCTCCGTCTACGAATGATCAACAGACTAGCTAATAACGATTCATGCAGCTGCCAGTTGAGCTGACCGCTGTCATCAATATTCCACCAACAGTTTAACAGACAGAAGGTTGACAGTGAGAAAGAGAGTAAATAGACACAATGGTGAGGACGTACTAATGACAACGCTGACAGGTGTTGGAATGGAGATATTTGATTCGGAGCTCAACATGTTTAACCTTAAATTAGGATGACCTGAGTCGGAATATAATCGCGAGTTGGTTACATTTGTTTATTGAAAGTTGGTTTACTTTAACTTAATGTTCAACATTTCTAACACATTTGAGGTGTGAATAAATATGAGATAAAATACTGAAAACGTTTTAACATAAATTTCTCTCAGGTATGAGCATAGTTAATTCTCTATGCCCAAGTGTATTACACAACAAAGCAAAAAAGCACATTTATTAAACAACTGGTATTATACCTATAATTCGATAAACTACTTTGTTACATTAATTTAGCAAATGCCTTTTTTGTGTAGGAATCACAACAACGCTGCATCTCAACAACACAAACCAACATGTACTACAAACGACGTAACAGTGTCTGAATTCAGTGCATGTCTAGCTCCAGTTCCCAGGGAGATGCGTTAAAAGTCAGGAGCCGTCGTAATCAGTCTGAACAGCAGGAAACGCTTCACAGCTCCGTTGGCTCGCGCCGGCTCCTCCAGTGCTGTTTCATTACGTGCGGCTCGCGGCAGATAGAAGGCAGAAATGCGCGAGGAGGAGTCGTTAGAAAACCTCCCGAGGCCACTGCTGGTGTTATGTCCCGGGTTATTATCTGCAATTAGCCCTGATTATTAAAAGCCCTTCAGTTGAATGACTGAGGTGAATTTCATTTACTCCTGACTTCACAGCGGTAAAAAAAAAGAAAGAAAGACAAAAAAAAATAACGAATTAAGAGAAAGAAACCATGTTTATTGTTTATTATTAGGCTATCATAATACCGTTCAAGGGTTTGGATAGACCAACACCTGTTTGTCGTCGAACAGTGTGTGAGGAATGCAAATATGTTGTTGATTGGACATGTAGGCTCAGTTGTGTACATACACAGAGTAAGCAGGCAAGAAAAGCTTTGAGGTCACAACGACGCTTTCACAAATAATTGTTATTTTATTTCCCTGATTTACTTTATTACTTGTATAAGTTGTGTTTTATGCATGTATCCTTGGTGTACAATCTCGTGGAAAAAAATATGAATTATCTGACCTTTGGAACAAGAAATCTGCTTATAAAAGAAAACCTAATATTACCGGGGTGCATTCAAACCAGGCCAGCCATCCTGCGGTTTCTAAAGTAGGCCCTTGTCGTTGTCCTAGTTATAGAGCTCGCGCGCTGCGCTGTGAAAGTCAAATTCCCCAAATATACTTAGTTATTGCTAATTCACTCCGCGTCCTCGGACAAATATGGCCGCTGCGAAAACACCCTATCTAGTAATCAATCATACCACCTCAGCGAACCTTGCAGTGCTATTTATTATGTACTAAATAAATGGGCCGGAGCAGGCTAGCAGTCTGTTACCATGACCAGCCAATGTAAATGTAAAGTAGAGTTGTATAACAAATTAACTAGATAACGTTACCTCTCTCTCTCTCTCTCTCTCTCTCTCTCTCTCTCTCTCTCTCTCTCTCTCTCTCTCTCTCTCTCTCTCTCTCTCTCTCTCTCTCTCTCTCTCTCTCTCTCTCTCTCTCTCTCTCTCTCTCTCTCTCTCTCTCTCTCTCTCTCTCTCTCTCTCTTTTTTTCTCTCTCTCTCTCTCGCTTTTCCCTGTGGTCGCATAGTAAAAGTGCTGGTGGAAAGGCAAAGGGACCCCAGGTACACATTAAAATTGCAAAGAAATTTGCATTGAACAGGCAAGAGAGAGAGAGCCAGGTTACTTTACAGAAACACTGCAGAGATAATGGCTGTTTTAGTCATTCTCAGCTTTCTTTGATAGTTTAATAAAATATCAAGATTCTCAAATGCTTCATAGCTGTTTAAACTCCTGCAATTGATAGGCCTACTATTTGTTAGTTGGCCTACAAGATAGTTGAGCAATGCATGTCAGTTCCATGCATATGCCCCTTCGGATTTAAATAGGATAGTATATAAGCTCGAGTTTGTTGGCCTTATTTTTTAAAGAACATATATTCCATCAAACTCATTAAAAATCTAAAATGAAAACTGATTTGAACTTATAGGTGTTCTTTAAAATATCATAGATCTCATAATTATTTATTTTAATTGAGAAAGTATGACGACGATTGCCTGCAATATTTCGTGAAGTTTTTGGACAATTACTGTTTGTTTAATTGAATACCAATACCAGACTTATAATTCATATTCGTTTCTACTTTACTTCAAAACGGCAGTTTAACTTATAAGACGAGTGTTCCTTTATCAATCCATGGCACATTACTTCTATAATGAGTGTCATTATTTCCAGTCACCAATTCAGACGAGTCTGACTCCAATAACCGCGAGACAATGCAGCCAATGCAAATTGCGGTCAGAAGAAGGACTGCTGTGTTACGAATCGAGCCACACGGGAACTCATCAACATTTTCTCCGATGCCTCGTCACGGAAGGAAAATGGCAGCACAAGACCCCTTTCAACATGAATACAACCTCCCCATACCGATGTTCAGGCCCGGTCGTGAACTTTACCGTATCTCCAGCGAGCAGACGTCTCCCCGCTAAAATAGCAAAAAAAATAAATAAAAAAATGTTTGAAATCCTTCAGTGAGATTTTCTTCCCTGTAATATGAGAGGAGCAGTTTCTCTCTCCCTCTCTCTCTCCCTCTCTCTCTCTCTCTCTCTCTCCCTCTCTCTGTCTTTATCTCGCTCTC
>JAPMUY010002499.1:155000-175000 GCA_026901105.3 Galaxias olidus | reverse complement strand
TCAGAATAGATTTACAAATTTCTAGATGTAGCGTTTCAATTGGATGTTTATCCAATTTGGAGAAATCCTGATTTACAAGAGGACCCCATACCTCACTACCATATAGGGCAATTGTCTCAATTATAGATTTAAGTATTCTAAGCCAGATTCTAATTGGAATATTTAATTTGATGTTTCTTTTTATCATATAAAAAGCCCTTTTTGCCTTTTATTTTAGGTCATTCACAGCCGAGTTGAAATTACCTGTGGAGCTAATTTTTAATCCTAGATAGGTGTATGAGTGTGTGTTTTCAATAGTAGTTGAGCCCAATACAATGCTCTCTCTCTCTCTCTTTCTCTGAGTCTCTCTGTGTCTCTCTCTCTCTCTCTCTCTCTCTCTCTCTCTCTCTCTCTCTCTCTCTCTCTCTCTCTCTCTCTCTCTCTGTCTCTCTGAGTCTTTCTCTTTCTCTCCCTCTCTTTCTCTCTCTCTCTCCATATGCACTACCCTGTCGAGATTTATTTACCTTTGAGTCCAAGGTCTGCCTTTATCAGTAAGTCACACACACAGACACATAGAGAGAGAGAGAGAGAGAGAGAGAGAGAGAGAGAGAGAGAGAGAGAGAGAGAGAGAGAGAGAGAGAGAGAGAGAGAGAGAGAGGGACCAGTCTTGATAGCTAAGGGAAATTGGGACATTGGAAGCAGCAGGCGTGTGATGACGAGGAGTCTTTTATCAGTGATGAAGAGTTCCATCACTCTTATACCAACACACACAGAGAGAGAGAGAGAGAGAGAGAGAGAGAGAGAGAGGGAGAGAGGGAGAAAGAGAGAGAGACTCAGAGAGAGAGAGAGGGGGAAAGAGAGAGAGAGAGAGAAAGAGAGAGAAAGGGAGATTTGTTTCCTCTTCACAAGCTTTCGATGAAATGATAAATAAAAAAATTGTGCTCCACTTTAAAAAAAAACAATTCTGACTTATCTTTTGTCAATTGTTTTCGTAAAAAAGAATGCAATTTGTTTGCCCTGGCATTTTGCATAGAACTTAATAATAATAATAATAATCCATTTTATTTCGTTTTTAGCGCTTTTCTTGAGACTCAATGCGCTTTACACAAATTGGTCGCCAATTAATCACACAGAATGATCAACGAATGGACCGACAGCTATCAAACACAACACTCAGTCTGAGTGATACCACGGCAGCCAATTTGCGCCAGACTTGCTCACCCAACATATTACGACAGAGTTGCTCACACACAGGATTCACAGACCGACTCCAGGTGAATTGGCAGTGACTGGTCAGGGCACCGGTGGGAGAATGGAGCATGTTTTTTTTGATGGTGGGAGGAAACCGGAGTACCCGGAGGAAACCCACACAAACACGGGGAGAACATGCAAACTCCACACAGAAAGGCCATTGGGTCAGGTGGGGTTTAAAACCAGGACCTTCTTGCTGTGAGGCACCAGTGCAAACCACTGAGCCACCGTGCTGCCCAATGGGTTGTTGGTCATAACCCACACATATAACAAATACTTCAAATAAAAAACCACAAGCAAACTGGTCAGATGGACTATGAAGAAGGGTCAAAGGGAACACCCATTTATAAACGATATGCTGTCTTTTTGTTATAGTTACAAGTGAACCTTGTCTGTTTAATTGTTTATTTATGTCATGTTATCTATGTAGATGTGATGTGTCTTTGGTGGTCAGAAAAGCGCTATATAAATAAAATGAATTATTATTATTATGATTATTATTATGATTATTGTTATTATTATTATAATAAACTATATACTGTCCATATGGTGCCGGTACACAGAGAGGCCAGGATTATTATTATCACACAGAGAGGCCAGGATATATGATGGTGCCGGTAGATTCACTTCCTCACACAGAGAGGCCAGGATATATGATGGTGCCGGTAGATTCACTTCCTCACACAGAGAGGCCAGGATATATGATGGTGCCGGTAGATTCACTTCCTCACACAGAGAGGCCAGGATATATGATGGTGCCGTTAGATTCACTTCCTCACACAGAGAGGCCAGGATATATGATGGTGCCGGTAGATTCACTTCCTCACACAGAGAGGCCAGGATATATGATGGTGCCTGTAGAGAGGCCAGGATATCTGGTAGATTCACTTCCTATATGATGGTGCACACAGAGAGGCCAGATATATGATGGTGCTGGTAGATTCTCACACAGAGAGGCCAGGATATATGATGGTGCTTCCTCACAGAGGTCCTCAGGGTCCTTTACCTCACAGCAGCGTTGGTCTCATGTTGAAATATGCCCTCTTACGTGTGTCAACCCCTTCCACACGGGTACACGAGAATCATTATCTTTGACAGATGTTGTTTATTTAATGTTTCAGTATAATCTTGATATTTTGGATATGGTTAGAGATTTTAAAATCATAACTGCATCAATCGAAAAGTTGATGATTGTGGTCTGAACAAAAGAAAAGGTGGTTGTCCCCGTTCTGTTTGTTAACATGTAGTTAATGCAGTCTTATCAAGCCATTTTCACCATAGCGCTAAGACACTTTGAGTAATATCGCCCGTCCATTTTATAAGACCAGATCACACTCTCAGACCCCGTCCCTGACCCTTTCAGCTGAGCACCCCAATACCAATGCCATCAACCTCCCCTCAGATAATCATATTTAAGAGCCCAGACCATTATATCACCAGTTATATATCTATGCAGCATAACTATTATTGGTAAGTGCTGGAGGGCCTTTAACAATGAAACAGTTGTTAGGACCGAGGCGTCTCTCAGTCAGAATAATCGCCGTTTTACCGTAATGGGTTGCAGATCAGACAATAGCCTTCGATACATAATACATCTTGAGAAATCATTACGGCATTGTGAAGTCATAGCATTATTGCAATCATCACAATAAGTCTAGGGTAAGTGCTATTGATCCTGTAATTTCCTTGTGATCTTTTGAACTCCAAGTAAGAATTTATTTTCCGGTCTTTTTTTCTGAGGGGGGGGGGGGGGGGCTTGATAACGAGAGGAATTGATTTGTGGGTTTGCTAAGGAGTGGAGTTTGAAGTGCAATGAAAAAAGTATTCAAAAGGAAAACCTTTTTTTCCAATGTAATGTTTTTTGTTTGTACTTTTTAAAGCATAAAACATTTTGTCCAGTCCCTATAGTACACATTACTGGCACTATAAACAAAATTAATATTAATGTATTAAGCAGTATTTGTACCTTGCTTAGATCTTATCATTAAATAGATTCATGCGTTTTTGCATAAGTACGTAAATATTACATCAAATGATTTTTGAGTCTTCTTTAGCAAAATACTTCTTTGCAAGTCATAGCATTGTCCTTGCATTGTCCTTGAATTATAGACAACCATAATTCCAGCCATGGGGGAAAGACATAGCAAACTGCTACACTGTTATGTGTCCGAAGGGCACTAGCCTATCTGAATGAATGACACAGTTGTGGGTGAAATGTATCCACGGAAAGTGACTTATCCTTGAGTATTACACGCAAAATGGAAACCTGCAAGCTGTGTTGGGACACTCACAGGCTGTGTTCGGAATCGCCTACTATGCATACTTAACATACTCAATTTGACCGAAAATGAGTAGGCAGTATGCCAACATTACATAGTATGTGAAATTTGAATATGGAAAAAGTTCCCAGATGACATACTCAAATCTGGGGAAATGTTGAGTACTCGAGAGAGGTTACTTTGACAGCATCAGAAAAAGGCAGGGTGCTTCACACTAGCCCCAGTAAAGATGCAATATGTCGGCAATGTTTCCGTCTAGCTTTGACAGCATCACAAAAAGGCGGGTATGTATATTGGTCACATGTTCCAGTTGAGTACGTGTATAATGACTAGCAATATAATCGTACTCATTGAGTATCTTTTCAGTATGCAGTAAAAAAAAAAAAAAGTAGTATTCTAGATTTCGGTTTAAGTAGTCAGTATGCAGTATGTAGTCATTGAGTATGTAGCAGATAGTGTTTAAGTAGTCAGTATGCAGTATGTACTCATTGAGTACGTAGTAGATAGTGTTTAAGTGGTCAGTATGGTGGTTGAGTATGTAGTAGATAAGTAGACGATTACGAACACAGCCACAGAGTTTTGTGCTACTCAGAACCATGGCCTCAGACTTGGAGGTGCTGACTCTCATCTGGCTCCAGGGGGTAGCCCCGGTTTCCCTCTTTCGGGCGAGGTATCACAGTACTGTTGGTTCCGCTTCATTGGGGTGTTTTGTGCTACTGTGTTTGTTAGCTTAGCAGGACCACACAACATTAGCGACAGAGCAGAGGGCGTTGGTGTTGACAGTTTCAGGAGATCAGGATGAAACAGATGGGGTCCTGTTGATAAACAGCAAGCCTCATCTGCAGCCCTTCTTACCCAGTTAATTTAATGACACAGAGGAGGACCTTCCAGGAGCTCTAGCGAGGTAGAGGTAGCCGTGGCCGTGGCCGTCTTGTTAGCTGTCAACGGCTATTTCCTTGGCAGTTGTCATGGGGGCGACGAGTTGCTGTGGCGACAATCCGGGAGTGTGTGGTTTAAACTATTATTAATATTAGATTGTTTTCTTTTGATTCTGATGTGTTAATGCCATCTTCAGTTAAGGGGATTGAGAGGATCATGATAATGGCGATTCAGTGAACACTAGAAATGTGGCTGGTTTATTGCTCTTTTTTCTCTCTCTCTCTCTCTCTCTCTCTCTCTCTCTCTCTCTCTCTGTCTCTAGCTCTCTCTCTCTCTTTCCTTCCCTCACTCCTGTCTCTCTCTCTCTTTCCCTCCCTCCCTCCTCTCTCTCTCTCTCTCTCTCTCTCTCTCTCTCTCTCTCTCTCTCGCTTTCCCTCCCTCCCTCCCTCCCTCACTTTCCTCTCTCTCCCTCTCTCCCTCCCTCCCTCACTCCTCTCTTCCTCCCTCTCTCTCTCTCTTCTCCTCTCTCACTCTCTCTCCTCTCTCTCCTCCCCCCCCCCCCTCTCTCTCTCTCTCCATTGTGTGCTTATCATCATCCCTCTGTTGTATCTGCGTCCTCTCCGTGCTGCCCCAGCTGTTTGGTCAGTCACTGAACATTACCATGTGGTGAGCTCCAGACTCAAATGAGGAAGGACACGTGTGCCGGGGGCCTGATTTGTTTAACTTTGAAAGGTTCTTTTGCTTTTTGTGTTAGATTAGCTTCGAGCTACACAACAGCAGATCATCATCTAGCAGTCACTCTCTCCCATGTGGGTATACCAGCTCGCACAAGCTGCCCGGGCAATGCATCGTGGGTACAGGAAACGACGAGGCCGCAGGGGACACTGACGCCCTTATTTGGGGAGATCAGTTTTTTTTTTATTATTTTCATGGAACAAACACTTCGTTATATAATCAAATGTTTATATTTATTTTTTACTTATTTATATAAATATATACAAATCTTTGCGTGACTTTATTTTTCTCTTTCTCTCCTTTTTCTCTGGTTCATCCTCTTCCCTGTTCAATTTACCTTTTTAACAATTAGATAAAAAGAAAACAATGCCATAGAATTATTAATAATATTCTTAATGAGCCAATCGCATTCAAGTCAATTTGTTCCCTCTCTCTCTCCACCTCTTTCCCAGAGGGTCTACCTCTGGTTTCCAGCGTGTTAGATCAAGCTCTATGAAACCCACTGGAGTCTTTTAATCCAACAAAGTGACTGCGTCTCAGGAGGATACCAAAGAATGCACACAATTCAGATACCGCCAGAGACCTAGGCCTGCCCGTCCTTCCTTCCTTCCTTCCTCCCTTCCTTCCTTCCTTCCATCCTTCCTTCCTTCCTTCCTCATTACATTACACTACATTACATTCATTTAGCAGACGCTTTTATCCAACTACAAACGCTTAGTTATCCAACACTTGTATCCATCCATCCATCCATTATACCACTTATCTTCTGCAGGGTGGCACGGGGGCTGGAGCCTGTCCCAGCCGACACAGGACGAGAGGCGGGGTACACCCCGGACAGGTCGCCAGCCAATCACAAGACGAGAGGCGGGGTACACCCCGGACAGGTCGCCAGCCAATCACAAGACGAGAGACGGGGTACACCCCGGACAGGTCGCCAGTCAATCACAAGACGAGAGGCGGGGTACACCCCGGACAGGTCGCCAGTCAATCACAAGAAGAGAGGCGGGGTACACCCCGGACAGGTCGCCAGTCAATCACAGGGCTATCCGACTTTTATCCGACTTCCAAAAAATAGTGCCTTCAACAAGAGAAAGTGAAAATAAAGCTACAAGTAAAGGTGGATAAAACAAGTGCATCCCTGACCTAATCACCTGGATAAGAGTAAGTAAGTGCTACATTAAACATCAGGATACAAAACGTCCTTCCTTCCTTCCTTCCTTCCTTCCTTCTGTCCTTTCCTTCCTTCCTTCCTTACTTTTTTCCTTCCTTCCTTCCTTCTTTCCTTCCTTCCTTCACTTTGCTTTTCTCCTCCTTCTTTCCTGCTCTCCTTTTTACCTCCACACCTCCCTCCCTCCCTCCCTCCCTCCATCCCTCCATCCCTCAATCATTCCTCCAGCAATCCCACCCTGCCTCCCAACCTTTCAACCCCGCCTCCCCCGTCTCTTTACCTCCCTCCCCTCCCTCCCTCCCTCTCTTCCTACCTATCTCTCATCCTTCCTGGCTAATCCCAGCCTAAGCGCCTACCCAGGGAGGTGTGTCTGAGATCACCTGGGCCTGCCAATCAAAGCTCAGCAGAAAGAGGCAGAGGAGTAAAAGCTGATGGTACGAGAACATGAAGAAGATTAGTATTAAAGAAAGAGAGGGAGAGAGAGAGACAGAGAGAGAGAGAGAAGAGAGGGAACATGAAGGAGGTTAGTATTAAAGAGAGAGAGAGAGAGAGAGAGAGAGAGAGACAGAGAGAGAGAGAGAAGAGAGGGAACATGAAGGAGATTAGTATTAAAGAAAATAAGGGAGGAGAGAGAGAGAGGGAGAGAGAGAGAGAGAGAGAGAGAGAGAGAGAGAGAGAGAGAGAGAGAGAGAGAGAGAGAGAGAGAGAGAGAGGGAGAGAGAGGGAGAGAGGGAGAGAGAGGGAGAGAGAGAGATAGAGAGAGAGAGAGAGAGAGAGAGAGAGAGAGAGAGAGAGAGAGAGAGAGAGAGAGAGAGAGAGAGAGAGAGAGGGAACATGAAGGAGATTAGTTTTAGAGAGAGAGAGAGAGAGAGAGAGAGAGAGAGAGAGAGAGAGAGAGAGAGAAGGAGAGAGAGATAGGGATATAGTGAGAGGGAGAGAGAGAGAGAGAGAAAGAGAGAGAAAGAGAGAGAGAGAGAAATGACTCGACAGACGCTAAAAACTTTCCCCAGTCTTCATCTCTGTCATGGTAATGTCCAGTGTGAATCATAGTTACGGTACACTGCTGATTTCAAGCCACCGCTGGACACGTGCCTGCCGAAATACCTCGTCGAAAGAGCCAACGTTTCACATATACGGGGGGAGAAAAAGCAGGAAAACGAGAGGTTATTATATTTTTTTAAAAGCGGGGTTCTGTTAGAGGGGATGATTTTCAGTTGAAAAGGGGTTTGTTTTAACCTTAAAACCTTCAAACGAAAGGTAGGAAGAGTTTTTCCTCTAATGTCGCTATTTGCAAATGACATGTCTTGCAACGTCCATAATTTAACCAATTGCTGCTGCGCCTGCACTCAACGCAGGAAAAGAAAAGGCCCCCAGCTCCCCCTGTCATGTTTCAAAGCGCACATAGTAATGTATTTTGACAAATAAATTGCTTGCCCCTTTGCTGATAGCGAACCCACATAAATAATGAATCATTAGTAATAGCCACAGCAATAGTACGAAGCAAAGGTTGACATAGTTGAAACAGTTATGACTGATAGAGGGCATACAAAGACGAGCCGCTCTCTCTTTAAATGTGTTTTCACAGAGAATTCACGCTTTTTTTTTGGGCACTCGACGCCATTTCAGTTATTTTGAAAACCGGTAATCACTGCTGTCTGGAGAAATTACTGTTTATTATCAGGATTTTATGTCACATAGTCGAATCTTAAACCCTTATGATAATAAAATATGATAATCATGTTTTGGGATTTATTATAATTCTAGTTATTTTTGATTCAGTTACTAATAGCTCTATAAATGTGAAACAGACCGAAGGTTTCAAAACTGCACTGAACACTTAACACAAATACTTAGATTACATTGTTGACTTGTTCATTTAAAGATTATTCTTAACACTTAACATTGCACAAAATACTTAGAGTACATTGATTACTTGTTCATTTAAAGATTATTCATAACGCTGCACAAAATACTTAGAGTACATTGATTACTTGTTAATTTAAAGATTATTCTTAACGCTGCACAAAATACTTAGAGTACATTGATTACTTGTTACTTTAAAGATTAATTTTAACACTTAATACTGCACAAAATACTTAGATTACATTGATTGCTTGTTTATTTAAAGATTATTCTTAACACTTAACACTGCACAAAATACTTAGAGTACATTGATTACTTGTTACTTTAAAGATAAATCTGAATACTGAACACTGCACAAAATACTTAGATTACATTGATGGGGGGTCCAGGAGAACAAGAGGGAGAAATGCCGCTTGAAGACACTCAGATTACTATCTACTCTGTTGCTCATATGACAGACACAATCAATGGTAGTCGGAGGTGCTCAGAGGGGACCCCCTCCATTGTTTGAGAAAATGGTTTGAAATCTGATCTGTAGTATAATGTATATGATTATGAGTCAAATCCGTAGTATCTGTATCTGTAGTATTGTGTATATATTACGCTAAAGCAGTATTTAGTTAATTGAGTTGTGAAATTGTGCCCCCCTCAAATAAATCAGGTGCATGACCTCTCTGATGGAATGCCTTTGAGAGCTCACAAGGAAAAGTAGCAGCTTTGAACTCTGAACTATGAACAATGAACTAATTATGAACTATGTTAGCATACAGTGCACACTCTTTCCTAGTTTATGAATGTTTCTCACTAATCCTTACGGATGCTCATTAAAAACACAACGACAAATAACACACAGCGTCCGTATGTAAGAATGTGTGAGGATGAGTAAACAGCATATTACCTGAGGGTTCAAAACACATTTCTGAGGATGGGCCATTATGCCGAATCATTCAAAACAACCACAAAACAAACATGAAAAAACTAACTGCCGTTGTTGAGAAACTAGTAGGTTTAGCACAACACCCCCACACAAAACATCCTCTACAACAACCAATTTGGTCTCTTTGAGTCCATTTCCAGCCATATCTTTGAAGCTCCGAAGACATTTGACATGACATCAAAGACGGCGTAGCTCTTACAAAAAAAAAATTTAAGAAAGAGAAACAGAACTGAAGGGGTAATATGAGTGAGATGGCAAATTGCTGAGCTATCATCTCTAAGATGAAACATGGAGGCCATGCTACCGTCCTAGGTCTGAGAAGAACTTGGGGGGGGGGGGGGTGAAGGAGATAATGATGATACGATAATGCAGCGCCAGAAAGCTCTGTTTTTTTCGCAGTCCCTCACAGCTTGTTAGGAATCAACTTTGATCTTTCAATCTCTCAGCAATTTTTGCAGCAGCTATTCGTCTTTTGTTGTTTTCTTGTTGCCTCCCCAAGACAAAGCCATAAGGACTTTCTGAACAGGTTCAATTATATTTTTTTTTAACAAAGAAACAGACTGTGTCATCTTTAAGTATAAAAATGTGAAAT
Source organism: Galaxias olidus (assembly GCA_026901105.3). NCBI lineage: Eukaryota > Metazoa > Chordata > Actinopteri > Galaxiiformes > Galaxiidae > Galaxias > Galaxias olidus. Next base: position 165,317 of record JAPMUY010002499.1, on the reverse strand, counting down.
GTTCAATTAAATTAATTGGTTTGACCTATAAGGAATATAATTGTATATTTCTACATAAATGAATGCTTAATTTAAAATAGTTCTATTTTTGTTGTATTTTGCAACTACTTGTATTATTTTCCCTGTTTTTGGATTCAGATTTGTTTGACGCTCTTAATATCTCAAAATATCTCAAATTAAAAACGCTAGATAGCAAGAACAGCGTAAAGGGTCATTCTTGTCTGACAATTTCAGAAAAGATACATTCCTTAAAAATGTGTTTTTACATCATAAAAAAACTATTTTTGTCTTTCTGCTTGTCGTCCATCATTTCTGGACTCGCCTTGTGGCATAAAATGGCCGACAGACTCATTAAAACCGATCCGGTTGTCTAGTGCACGCTGATCAACCCTTGGCCCTGCTGAGTCCACAGACGGCGGCAGGTGAAGAGGAAGTCCTTAATCCCTGGACTAGACAGCTTCTATCCCTCAGAATCACACGGAGGGCCTGTCTAATGGCAGGTGTACTAAAACTACCATTGCAACAAGACGGCTTTGTGTTTAAAAATACTCAAATAAAATAAAAACACCACACAGAATTCCCTGAAGTAATAACAATAAAACATGTTGTCGTCGACATTTAACCAGAAAGCTTCATGGAAACTATGTACTTTAGGAAACAATTAGACCACAAAGCACTGCGTGATTGTACTGAATGCACATTCTTTTCTTTCAAAGCTCTAATACAGATTTCAATGGCTCAAAGTAACGCAGTACATCCCAACGTACCATTACATAAGTTAATGTTATCTTTCCCCTGTGTTTTTACCAGCTAGACAGCCCAAAGCAGAATATCGCTTTCTCTTTCTTCCTCTCTCTCTCTCTCTCTCTCTCTCTCTCTCTCTCTCTCTCTCTCTCTCTCTCTCTCTCTGTCTCTCTCTCTCTCTCTCTCTCTCTCTCTCTCTCTCTGTGTCTCTCTCTCTCTCTCTCTCTCTCTCTATATATATATATATATATATATATATATATATATATATATATATATATATATATATTTATATATATAAATTTCTCTCTCCCTCTCTCTTTATCTCTCCCTCTCAACCTCTTTCTTTATCTCTCACACCTTCTCTATCCCCCTCCTCTCCTCCTCTCTCTCTTTATCTCTCTCTCTTGCTGTTGAACACGGAGAGCCAGAACAGGCAGGGGGTCCCTCCGTGGCGGTCCAGCCTCCACTGTGTGAACAAAACAAGGTAGAGCAGCAGTCACGTCCCCTGTGTACACCCTACTGGAAAGAGAGAAGGAAAGAAAGGAGGTGGAGAGAGAGAGAGAGATAGAGAGAGAGAGAGAGAAAGAGAGAGAGAGAGAGAGAGAGAGAGAGAGAGAGAGAGAGAGAGAGAGAGAGAGGGTGCGAGACGGGACAGACAGAGAGAGAGAGAGGGTGAGAGAGAGACAGAGAGACAGAGAGAGAGAGGGAGAGAGAGAGAGACAGAGAGAGAGAGGGTGAGAGAGAGAGAGAGAGAGTGTGTGAGCGAGAGAGAGAGAGAGAGAGAGAGAGAGAGAGAGAGAGAGAGAGAGAGAGAGAGAGAGAGAGGGAGGGAGAGAGAGAGAGAGAGAGGGAGGGAGGGAAGGAACAAGTGGTGGAGCTGGGATTAAAAGCTTGTCTAATGATCTGAGGCAGGGTGCATGTCTTTTAATAGGCTGCAACTGAGAGGGGAGGGCACACACACACACAACCAGCACACACGCTTTGGCTTTTCAAAGGCGCGCGCACACACACACACACACACTCCCCGCAGACACTACACACACACACGTTCGCACAGCTACGCACAGAGAAACACACGTACACATTTAACACTCGTTCCCACGTAGCCACGGCACTTCAGCGGTCCCTCACACACTGCTCAGGGGTAACATCGTGGAGGAACGCTCCTCAACATCTAATACCTTCATGTAAAATAAGAGATGGCCGATGATAAGGGAAGTGCTTTTTTTATAGCCCCGTTTATAGCGTCTGCCATTACAGATACACAGAGAGAGGAATGCTTTGTTTTGGTCAGTAGGAAACTTTTTCAAAATAGTTTCTTAATGATTTTTTACAAAAAGGAAAATGTAACTGAACATGAACCTCAATGAAAACATTGAAATCTAAACAGAGAGAGAAACGAGATTACCTCTTTTTGTGATTTCTTTTTGTTTTAAATAACCAGAAAAAGGACTAACGTGTTCGTCTGTGAGTTTGTATACTGCTTAAAATGTTGTGATGAATTGCTAGGATCTGTTTAAGGAGATGTGATGTGTTTGTGTAGGGAAGTTAATCGTATTCGACATAGCTCCACAGGACTGCCATGCGAGTCATGCTCCATGCACAGTACGACTTCTCACTCTTCCTCTTATACTTTCATCATCAGTCACTCAGTCGGTCGGCTGGCTGTCGAGCTGTAAAAAGCACACACACACACATCATCCCAGTGTTAGTCAATCAACATCCATTTAACCGTCCTGTTGGTTATTTCAGACCCTAAATTAAAAAAACGTGCTTTCCCATGTTTCTTCAGTGTTCCAAGTACTATTTGTATTAGTCAGTTGTGTTGGAGGGTGTTCACCACATGCACATGCCAAACCTCTCTTTGTTTTCACACTGTGAACTCAGTTCACTCTGTCTCTGGCCGAAGCGTCACTATGGCAATGAGCAGGCATCAACAGCAGAGAAATGTAACACCCCCCCCTCTCTCTCTCTCTTTCTCTCTCTTTCTCTCTCTCTCTCTCTTTCTCTTGTCTTTCTTTCTTTCTCTCTCTCTCTTTCTCTCTATGTCTCTCTCTCTCTCTCTCTCTCTTTCTCTTTCTTTATTTCTTTCTTTCTTTCTTTCTTTCTCTCTCTCGCTCTCTCTCTCTCTCTCTCTTTCTCTCTATGTCTCTCTCTCTCCCTCTGTCTCTCTCTCTCTCCATCCTCTCATTTTCATTGTCCTCCCTCTTCCTCCTTCGCTTCCCTGTCTTCTTCTCCTCTCCATCCTCCTCCTCCTCCTCTTCCTCCTCCTCCTCCTCCTCCTTCCTGCTCAGACGTCTCCTTAATTACTCCCTACAGTGAACAGGACAGCGAGTCTGACAGTGTGTTTGGTGTAGGGTTCAAAGATGGCCATGCGGAGATGTTTACCAGCCACACACTACGCTTGATTTACCAGCCTCTCTCTGGAAAGGACTAAAACACCCCCCCCCCCCCCCCCCCCCCCCCCGCTCTCATCTCAGCGGGCGAGGGAGCAGCAGAGGGGATCGTTGACTGAAGTTTTTAAAGTGTTTTGTTTTTTTTCTTTGCGTTGGAATGACTAAGCTTGACATGGCTGACATTACTCCACACTGTGGACCGTTTAGCCACGCGTAGAGACGGCTATGATTAATTAGCATGTGAGGAGCCAGCAAACCAGAGGATTAACTTCCCTGCGGATTTCGCAGAGCGCGCACGGTGGCACGGAGTGCACGGTGACATAGCGCTGTCATGTCAGCAGCCCCCTCCCTTCCTCCTCCACCACCCCTCCTCCTCCTCTCCCCGACGAAGTCACACCCCATGGCGTCATATGTTAGCTGCTTAACGCCACGGGCCAGCGAGGAAGAGGGGGCAGAGGAAGAATCTCACTCTGCGCAGTGTTTTGGTTGGCCAACATTCGAATCACTGTGTTGGTGTGAACGCTGAACCAAAGAGGGAAAGATACGGTTCCAGTCTCCTCTGAATATTCATGTAAATATCACGCTTGATTATTGAAACCAACAGTATGCATATTACATTTGTCTACATGATGAAGAAAAGTGTTAAATTAAAGTTAACATAATAATAAACTAATAATAAAATAAACATAAAGTAACTTGTAAAAAACCTGATCCTTTCCCTTGTTGCCCTAACATTGCTAACGCTTCACCATGACAACGCGTTGATGGTGATCAGGGAGATGAGGAGGGTTGTTATGTGAGGAAGGGGAGCCACAGACTGTGAATGAAACGGTCACTACGATGTCACATGATCAAATTTACCGTGGCAACATCCCTGAATTACGTCAAGCTGGAGAGAGTTTATCTAGACTGGAATAGGAGAGTGTGTGTGTGTGTGTGTGTGGGGGGGGGGGGGGGGGGGGGGATAATTTAAGGCCTTGAATGATTAATCTATTGGGGAAATGCCCTTTTGCCAAGCCGCAGCATTACTGAAGGTAACTTTGGCCCTCAAGGAAAGACGGATGTGCAAGACTGTCAGGTAATTTCTTAAGAATAATTTCGACTCAGGCACTATATAAATCTTGTTGGCAGGATGGAAATATAGTTCATCAAAAAAGAAAAAAGAAAAAAAAAAAGTGTATATCAAAGCAGAAATTTCATTGCAAAGTTATGGACGACCTGAAAAGGCGTTGAAAACGGTAAGCGTGTATGAAAAGCAAGCGGAAATGGCGTCTCCGAGTTCCGACGCTGAGAACGAACGGGCTACTGGTGTAATCCTGCGGCTGACGCACGATTTCAAGCTATTTTGAAGCTAAGCTCTCAGAGTTTGCTCTGAGTTAAAAGTCTCTCACTCTCTGGCAGTTCCACGGCTTACAACGAGGGAACTTGGAAAACATTTGGGAAAGTTCCTGGATTACTGTATTACTAGGCGTAAACATTGTGTGTGTGTGTGTGTGTGTGTGTGTGTGTGTGTGTGTGTGTGTGTGTGTCTGTGTGTGTGTGAGTGTGTGTGAGTGTGTGTGTGTCTGTGTGTGTGAGTGAGTGTGTGTGTGTGTGTGTGTGTGTGTGTGTGTGTGTGTGTGTGTGTGTGTGTGTGTGTGTGTGTGTGTGTGTGTGTGTGTTTGCGTGTGTTTGCGTGTGTTTGTGTGTGTGTGTTTGTCCTTTTCTGTGTTCAATGTGCGTTTACGCTTGTGATTGTGTAACTGAGTTTCAGTGTGTTATATGTGTGAATGTACGTTTGCATGTGTTCTGTAATGTTTGCTGCTCACACAGGGATAAATAGACAGGCTGGGAGCAGAAAGCGATAAGAGTGTCACTATTGGCTAGCTTCCCCTGGTCCATACAGACAGCACTAAGCAGGGACAGAGAATATTGCTTTACACGGGGAAAAACACACAACCTGAATCAATTTCACAATTAGCCAGTTCACTGTTTTAATTAAAAAACAACAGTGGTCTTTGAAGGAATGGATTCCAGGTAAGCAGGGAGCGGAGGAGAATTCCCAGGCTGCTTTGCAAACCCCCTTAGCACTATTCGATTCAAAGAGATGTTCAGTGGTGCCTGTGGTCCTTGGCTTTGGAATACCCATCGCGGCTTTAAAAAGCATTCATTAACTGCTGGAAAAAACACCTGGAAAAAACACCGGAAACATTTTGTTTTGTGTCTTGTTATGTAACTATAATTACATCCATAATAATATCCAATACATAAAAACTTGATGTGTGTTTATGTCAATATACTGTACATACTAGTCACAAAGCGCTAGCACAAAATGGCAAGTGTTAAGTCAATCATCCCGTGTAGAAAGCACTAAACAACTCGACTGATAAGTCAATCAAAGCTGTTTTCTTGGCTCCGACATCACACCCCCACATCAGCATTGTTAGAATCACAACCAGGAAGTAATCATCATAATAATCGTCCTCCTATGAGCAAAGCAGCTCAGCATGTAGCACCCCGAAACACCATTGTTGCCGAGCGACCGATCTCATTGCCGTTGTAAAAGTAACCGTCAGTCAAATTCTGTCTCGTACTCCGAGGTCAAAAAAATCTGGTCTTATGCTCCTGCAGGAAGTAGGAAAAGTAAGGAAAAAAAATAATAATAAATAAACATCACATCACCCTGATAGAGACCTAAACCTGACAGCTCACCTTAATATCTAGTTTACCGAGAGAGAGAGAGAGAGAGAGAGAGAGAGAGAGAGAGAATGAGAGAAAAAGAGAGACAGAGGGAGAGAGCAATGGAGAGGGAGAGAGGGAGGAAGACAGAGGGGGAGAGAGAGAGAGAGAGAGCAGAAGAGAGGGGGGGGAAGAGAGAGAGAGAGAAAGACGGGGCAATAGAGAAAGAAAAGCTTCAAACACATCAAAATCCTGTGTTGGGATCACACCCTTCTAGATGAAAGGGAACGTCTGTAAGAAAAAAAAAAGAAAGGAAGGAAGAAAAAAAGAGAGAGAAAGAAAAAGAAAAAACTTAACTCGGGTGGATTGAGACGTCCGTGTCGCTCCGTTCCTTCGTTTTGTTAAACAGCGTTTTCGTCTCAGTCTCTGATGTTTCTGTCGCTGTGAGAAACACACAGGACTGACACTGATCCTTTTTCATGTTAATCTGTGAGTCAGAGGAAAACAACCTTTCTAACACAATCTCTGCATCCTATAACTCATAAATGGAGAAAATATAAACACAGTTAAGGAAAAGATTACGGATGATAACAATGATCGAACATAACGTTGGCCTGTTTTAAAGTTTACTGAGAAAAACAATACTTTTCACTGGTTTTTCTCAGTTTTTGACAGAAATGTACTGTGACATCAGTCAGGCTCCCTTTTTCAAACCTGTCATGCCACGCAACCACAGAGTTTTTTTTGTTTTTTTTTAAAACGTCAGTAAAACAAAGGGGACTGTTCAGACAGGCGGAGCCTCAGTTAAAATCTGAAGTCAAAATGGATCAGATGAACAAACGCTTGCTCCTCCACCTCTGAATGACAAGTAAAAAAAAAAAGAAAAATGTTGCCTACTACCATCTGCTGTTCGGAGAGAGAATTATGATCCAGTGGCGTGTCCGCGGGCCGTTTGCTACAACAATCTGTTGAGAAAAAAGCTTGGAACAGATTTATAGTCAGTTAGCATGGAAATGAATCTTTTCATCACCCTACTGGAGACACACAAATGCTAAACCCAGGGAAAGAGCCCATAATATGTGTGTGTATGTACTGTATGTGTGTGTGTGTGTGTGTGTGTGTGTGTGTGTGTGTGTGTGTGTGTGTGTGTGTGTGTGTGTGTGTGTGTGTGTGTGTGTGTGTGTGTGTGATTACATGCCTATGTGCGCGCTGTTATGTATGTGAATGCAGGTGTGCATGTGTGGGTGTGCGCGCGTGTGTGTGTGTGTGTGTGTGTGTGTGTGTCTGTGTGGATTTCAGCCACTTCCTTGAAGACCAGCATTACATAAACACCAGTCTCTCTCTTAATGGGACCCCAGTCAGCTCCCTGTCAAGAGGAGGTCCTCCATTGAATAATAACTTCTATTTATTCCATGCAGGATGGATGTTGGCTTCTGTACAATTCTCTGTAATGTCTCGTTAACTCCTCTCACTCACACAACACAATCTCTATCCACGTGAATTACAGAGCAATTACAGGTTTTATTTGCGTTTTACCTTTTCTTCAACCTGCATGTACATTCGTACAGGAACGGAGGCCTAATGTAAATAGACATTGCTGAGTTGGTCCTGTGTCACACATGGAGAGGGTATACATGGAAATACATTCCTACTGGAACGGAGGACCTTATGTAAATAGTTAGGCACTGCAGAGCTGGTCCTGTGTCTGGGGCTATTGGAAATAGTTAGACATTGTGGTGTTGGTCCTGTGTCTGGGGCTTTTGGAAATAGTTAGACATTGTGGTGTTGGTCCTGTGTCTGGGGCTATTGGAAATAGTTAGACATTGTGGTGTGGTCCTGTGTCTGGGGCTGTTGGAAATAGTTAGACTCTGCAGAGCTGGTCCTGTGTCTGGGGTTATTGTAATAGTTAGACATTGTGGTGTTGGTCCTGTGTCTGGGGCTTTTGGAAATAGTTAGACATTGTGGTGTTGGTCCTGTGTCTGGGGCTTTTGGAAATAGTTAGACATTGTGGTGTTGGTCCTGTGTCTGGGGCTATTGGAAATAGTTAGACTCTGCAGAGCTGGTCCTGTGTCTGGGGCTATTGGAAATAGTTAGACATTGTGGTGTTGATCCTGTGTCTGGGGCTATTGTAATAGTTAGACTCTGCAGAGCTGGTCCTGTGTCTGGGGCTATTGTTAATAGTTAGACATTGTGGTGTTGGTCCAGTGTCTGGGGCTATTGTAATGGTTAGGCATTGGTCCTGTGTCTGGGGCTACTGTAAATAGTTAGGCATTGGTCCTGTGTCTGGGGCTACTGTAAATAGTTAGGCATTGGTCCTGTGTCTGGGGCTACTGTAAATAGTTAGGCATTGGTCCTGTGTCTGGGGCTACTGTAAATAGTTAGGCATTGGTCCTGTGTCTGGGGCTACTGTAAATAGTTAGGCATTGGTCCTGTGTCTGGGGCTACTGTAAATAGTTAGGCATTGGTCCTGTGTCTGGGGCTACTGTAAATAGTTAGGCATTGGTCCTGTGTCTGGGGCTACTGTAAATAGTTAGGCATTGCTCTTGTGTCTGGGGCTATTGTAAATAGTTAGGCATTGGTCCTGTGTCTGGGGCTACTGTAAATAGTTAGGCATTGGTCCTGTGTCTGGGGCTACTGTAAATAGTTAGGCATTGGTCCTGTGTCTGGGGCTACTGTAAATAGTTAGGCATTGGTCCTGTGTCTGGGGCTACTGTAAATAGTTAGGCCCTGTGTCTGGGGCTACTGTAAATAGTTAGGCATTGGTCCTGTGTCTGGGGCTACTGTAAATAGTTAGGCATTGGTCCTGTGTCTGGGGCTACTGTAAATAGTTAGGCATTGGTCCTGTGTCTGGGGCTACTGTAAATAGTTAGGCATTGGTCCTGTGTCTGGGGCTACTGTAAATAGTTAGGCATTGGTCCTGTGTCTGGGGCTACTGTAAATAGTTAGGCATTGGTCCTGTGTCTGGGGCTACTGTAAATGGTTAGGCATTGGTCCTGTGTCTGGGGCTACTGTAAATAGTTAGGCATTGGTCCTGTGTCTGGGGCTACTGTAAATAGTTAGGCATTGGTCCTGTGTCTGGGGCTACTGTAAATAGTTAGGAATTGGTCCTGTGTCTGGGGCTACTGTAAATAGTTATGCATTGGTCCTGTGTCTGGGGCTACTGTAAATAGTTAGGCAGTGGTCCTGTGTCTGGGGGTACTGTTAATTGTTAGGCATTGGTCCTGTGTCTGGGGCTACTGTAAATAGTTAGGCATTGGTCCTGTGTCTGGGGCTACTGTAAATAGTTAGGCAGTGGTCCTGTGTCTGGGGGTTATGGCGTTTCCCTCAGAGCCTCTCCCTCTCAGTCCATTCTTGCGTGTCACAGGTTCATCTCAGCTCTTTGTCCGCTGCCGCCGCAATGCCCCATGGGAGTCCTTAACCTCCGTCCTCATCAGGTCTCCATCGGCGACCCAGTCCGTCTGTCACCGGGAGACTGCCCTCTGATTGGACAGGAGATTGATTGCGTTCCATTCATGCCTGGACAGCAGCTCGGGGGGACGGGGCAGGGGAGCTGGGTCGTAGTCAGGGGGGGTCTGGTAATCAGCATTGGAAAAGTCAGACGGGCAGGAGAGGAATCAGACACCAGGCACTGCTCCATTGTGACCACAACGCTGCTTTCTAAAGCTATTTTACAAACCTTTATTATATTTATTATTATTATTTTTAATAATATTAATGAAATTATTCATTGCATTTTTGTTGTTGCTGTTGTTATTATAGGTCATTGTTATTAAACATTTTAGTCATTGTTATTATAAATTATACAATCAATTAAATAACTATCGCTATTATTTTGCGATTGTTCTTTTAGATAAACTTTCATAACATCCTGAAATATCTGGAAAGACAAAGGCTACTTTAATGACGAGCGAACCTTGCGACCATCTGTTGGTCCTAATGAAATAGCCAGCCGTGGTGGAGGAGGATGTGGGTGACCTAGCGGACTATCTGCTAGCGGCATATGTTGCCGGGCAGAGTTCGAGGCATTTAATTTCCATGGCCTGGCACAGCCTCCTCATAATGATAAACTCATCATTATGCATCTGTAGCATTTATAAATCCCCACAACTGCCTGTTTTTGGATTGTCTGGGATTTGAGAAAAGCATATTTCACCATATGGCATGGATGGACTAACAGGCTTGGGGAATAGAAATACAAAGACAATTAGATTTGTTATTTTTTGTTTATTTTGGAAAATATGATATTAACATGTAGGAGGAGAAAGATAGAGTGATGGAAGACATCTGAGAGAAAGAGAGAGAGAGAGAGAGAGAGAGAGAAAGAGAGAGAGAGAGATAGAGAGACATAGAGAGAGAGAGAGAGAGACAGAGAGAGAGAGAGAGAGAGAGAAAGAGAGAGAGAGAGAGATGGACAGAGTATGACCGAGTAAAAAAAGGAAGTTAGCACGTCTCCATCACATCAGTTAGCTATCTCTTCTTTTCTTTGTCCCCCTCTTTTTCTCGTCCTCTGTACACC
>JAPMUY010002499.1:145000-150000 GCA_026901105.3 Galaxias olidus | reverse complement strand
TCGTCAAAACAGCTATCAACAAACAGGAATATTAGAACTCGATTTAAAAACATACTATGGTTTTTAACAGTCTGGGCACTCACACCAACGTTCTGACATCAGATTGAGGCACAAGCGATGTTTAAACATCACACCCTATGCACTTAAAGGGATAGGCTACTAAATCGATTTTCTTCTACAATATATGTTGTTTAGGCTAAACAAAGTAAGTATAACAGTATATGTTGTTAGTAAGTAAGTATACTGAACAACTTTGGGTCATAGGATCAATGTAAGTGAAATTCACTTTTTTTTCTGACCTCCGGCATTTAAATGGTTAATTCATTGTACACCACAATGCCCATAGAACATTGCGCGAATCAAACTTAGAACCAATAAACGCTCTCCCCATGGCTGAAAAGGTGGAAGTTTTAGAAAATTCAGGAAGGACCCCCGATGACGCAATAGAGAGTAATTTTCTGAACTCGTTTGACATTCTGCTGTTAGATTGCGAAATGCTAAATGACGATACAATGTTTAAAATACAACATTGGTATCTGATAAAAAAACATATAAAAAAATCTAAAATGAATAAACTATCGGTCTAAACGAAAGGGTCAGGTTTTAAAACACACTGAGAGATACATAGTATTGTTCTAATGACAGTCATTGCATGATAATCATTATCACCTCAGACATATGACTCACCAGTTTAGACTAAACAGTCATTTTCTGCCAAGTTTTCACTGACAGCACTCATAGTTTAATGAAAATTACTATTTTTGAAGTCCTTTTCCTAAGTTGTTGCAAAGTGCTTTACACCAACTAGGCTGTTTGTTAAAAAAAAGCAATATTCCTACAAATATAAATATGTTGTGAGTAAAAAAAAAGGCTGTGGGTTGTATTATTATTGTGTGTGTGTTGGTTGATATCGTCTTTATCTGGCATTTCCAAACGTTTGGGTCAGATTCCACAGACAGACATAATGACCGGACAGACTGACAGACGCGCGCCAGACCTCTACCTTCCCAGAGACCCAGTGTGGTATGATTAATGAGCAGGAGAAGAAGAAAGGGGAGGAAATGAACACATCAGGAAGCATCCCCACAAGAGGATTGGACAGTTTGTCTCAATTTAAGTTCCTGGTTGTCACTACGTTGTCGTTGTCAACGTAGTTATAGGAAGTTGAAAAGAAACTGAGGAAAACTAGGACGCACAAAACATGTTCCTGGAGTTCCTTCATCTGAAATAAATAAAAAGCTTAGGAACACAGCAGTAGTAATTAAAATTAGCACTTTTGTTGTCACGTGTAAATGCATAAAAACAAATCATCTGTTGAAATTTGATATTGTGTTTACTATTGATAAACGAATGATTCAGAAAACTTAAGGCACGAATCCAAAACACAGAAAGGACCCACGCTCCTTTTTAAATAGTTTTGAGGCCTAACCATAACAATATGCTGCTCACGTTGTTGCTCATGACAACGGGTCAGCTGTCTGTCAGCACAAATTGGAACAGGGTGTATTTGTCGGTTTTAATCACTGTAGCTAGACACTCGGCACACGCTAGAAGTTACAACGTTCAACATCCGCTTACTGAGGTACTACGCTTCAGGGTCGATAGACGGGCGGTATCACATTCTTTCCCCACGGAAGGTTCTACCCTGTTTAAAAAAAAGACAAATAAATACATAAAAGAGTGACAGCACTTAAAACACTGAGTACCTTTTTTTTCTTGCTTTTTTTTCTCTCCTTATCTTCCATCCTTCAGGTATTTTCTTCTCATCTTGTAGAAATCAGGAGACGCTGGCGTCTCACCCTCCGTGACCTTGGCGGTGTGAAGCAGACGATTATTGGGACACAGTTCGTTCCTTTTTCTCCTCATCCTCTCTCTCGTAGCGCAGAGGATGAAGAGGAGGGAAACCCCTGCAGAGATATCTCCCAATCTCAACAGAGACTTCAGCGCTTTCTCATTCCCTCTTTCTCTCCCTCTTTTACTCCCTCCATCACAATGTCCAGACCGCTCGCCATGATAAGACGACTCAGGGAAGTCTTTGAGGGTGGGTTTGAGGGGGCAGCTATTTTTGTTCCTTTTTTCCCCTTACCCTGCTCTTCCTCCTCCTCTTCCTCAACCCCTCCCGACATGCCTGTGTGACAATAATGAAGTGTGTAATGAACTGGGGTGTCGCAGGTTTGAGGTGGAGGAGCAGGGGACGTGGAGATAACCAGGGGGAGGTGCACACTAGCTGTGTAGGTGTGTGTGTGTGTGTGTGTGTGTGTGTGTGTGTGTGTGTGGGTCTGTGCGCACGTTGTTGTGTGCGTGAGTGTCGTTCTTCATATACCTGTGCGTGCTGTGTGTTTTTCGCTGTGTGTGTATCTCCCACTGTGTGTGTGTGTGTGTGTTTGTGTGTGTTTGTGTGCGTCTGTGTGTGTGTGTGTGTGTGTGTGTCTTTCTCTGTGTGTGTGTGTGTGTGTGTGTGTGTGTGTGTGTGTGTGTGTGTGTGTGTGTGTGTGTGTGTGTGTGTGTGTTGTAGCAGCAGCAGCAGCAGCAAACAGTGCTGGATTAGGGGCCGAGGAGGAGGAGAGACATGTCTGTGCACTGCAGATGAAGGTGGATGTGAGCCTCTCCAGGAGAACCAGCGTGAGGAGTCTGGACGCCTGATAAGACCCCCAGCAGCCTAATCCCCCCGCCCCCATAAAGCTCACCCCCGCTCCACAGCCCTGACCCGGGCACTAAATCAATCTGTCCTTTTTGGAACGCTTCAGAATCTTGAAGTAGAATTAGGTGTGTGTTTGAGTTCAGTCTTGGAGAGTTCAAATGAATTGAAGAAAAAAATACTTCACCTGCCTAACTAATCAGCACTTATTTAGTTTTTTAATTGTATTCTACCGAGCGTTTTAATTGGGTGTAGTGGTCACATTAGTTCAATTAAACTAACGAGGCAATGTTTAGGTTTTGTGGCTGATTGACTTGCTTGTAAGTTATCTGTACTTTTTAAATAAAAATAACTCAAAATGAACTATCTATGTCTAGAAATACTGCTTCACTGTGTCTGACTTCTTTTCAACATTCTGTATTTGATAAAGGAGGGAAAACAAAACATTTGTTTTAAGAGTGTTATATTGTCATACCCGGTATTGCTATGGAGACAGGCCCACATACTGTATACAGATATCTTTCTTTGTTAGATTTTTTTTATTGTTGTTGTCATTAGCAACATACTATGACTCAATGAGGAACATGGAACAGTAAATCAAATTGCATGTTTACACTGGTTTAAAGGCCGTTTCAGATGTAAGCAACCAACTTTAATAAATGTTACTTTTTGATGGCATTTATTATCATGGTTTATCCTTCATGTGTTAGTGTTTAGCACCATAGACAGCAACAAAACGTTTTTTAGATTGTTATAGCAGTTATGAATACATATTTACACGTTTCTGAATCAGATTTGGTTTCTTTGAACATTTATTCTGAAACAAAAGTGCTGGAAATAATCAAAAACACAATCAAAATACGTAATAAAATTCCTCTAATTTTAGATGCAGACATCTTTAACAAACATCTGTTTAGAATTGGTATAATAGGCAAAGCATCAAACAAACAAGAACTTCGGAGTGCAGAGGAAAAAAAATGTTACAAAAGCACATGAAAGTCAGTGATTAAAAAGCAGCCCTCTGATTGGTTCATTTACATTGCAGGTGTCTGATCTGAAGATGTAGGAAGAAAAATAACAAGAAGAGTCAGTCATCAGAATGGAGTGTTTTCCACAATCAGTGCTGAGTGTGTTGAATGCACAGAGATAATGTTAAACTCCATATAAAACGGTGGAAATTATGACGGCAAGTAAACAAAATTTGATGTTTTTTTTTTATTAACAGATGGCGTCTTCTGGCATCGAGAGGTAGGGCGTCATAAGGAAAATATTATGAACTAGGGGAGAGAGGGGTAGGGTTTTAGTGCCTTGCTCAAAGACGGGTAACTTCTGTCCCTACAGGGGTATTAAACCAACAACCTTCCAGTGCCCAACATGAAAGCAACCGGGACAGCAGTAGATCAGAACCATGGACAGCAACTAGCTAAAAAATAATGACACAAGACTTGTTCTGTAGCACCTCTCAAATTGCCAATACTTTGCTCTTTTTAAGTGGCTCGTAAACACTTGGCAACATACATTAAGGGTATTTTCATTTATTAATGTTAATTTTTACAGGGTATCAAAAGTTTACGACAAAAACACACACACACATCCACATCGTATTTACTGTAGTTTTATAACTTGTATGGGACCTTGTGCTGTGTATAGCCATTAAGCAGATGGACTACATTTCCCTTGACATTGACTTATATGCCGATGTTAAATGGTCGGCATTGATTCTAGGCCATGAAGTGTCAAAAACAATCCACAGAAAGTTAATATTATTCTGAAATCAACTTACTTTGCTTGTTGCTCCTATCACGTCACGCGGATATTTATTTAGCAAGCCTCCATCGTTATTTTAAGTTGGCGGTTATTGGCATGTCAATTATTCAAGTGGTTTCCAATTTCAGCACCTTGGACAGCAGATAGCACAGATGATCCCAAAACATAAAACTTTGACCTTTGACCTCATGGCCTGTGGTCTCTGTGATGTACTAGGAGTGATGATGTCAAATCTATTCCACTTTTGACTATCACTGTTTTTGTTTTTGTGACCTAGTATGAAACAAATACAGACTTAAAACATTACGTTTAAATCTCCAGGGGACATTAAAAAACTTACTACAAATAAAGGCATCTTTTTTATAAGGATGGATTATCAATGCATTTCTTCTGACTGCACGTTGTAATGTCTATGGGAGAATAAAAAAAAAATCACGGTTCAGATCAGTCCTCTTGAAGTCTCAATATTTAATACTCATTTTGACTGCCACAGGGTACAATCTGCAAAATGACAAATTGCTTTATGGCACAAAAGACTGGTAGTTCATCAGTGTGCTGTTTCTCCATTTACAGCAATTCCTCCGTTTCTACAAAA
>JAPMUY010002499.1:127500-142500 GCA_026901105.3 Galaxias olidus | reverse complement strand
CAGATTGATGGTTAACGCAAAAAAAAAAAAGAACAAAGAAATTAATCTCTTCGGAAAAACAAAATCTACATCTACATGATAGTCAAAAAGGGACACGCAAGGAGTATTATAACGAACAAAATCTGCTCGAAACATTATTATCTGTATAGCACTTCCTTCGTGTCTTGTCCTGCATAGACTCGCGATGCAGAATGGCCACTTCATACAAACCTGTCACAACCCGACGTGGGCGCTGAGTTCGCGCATGCAGGAGCTCACTGGCAGCGCGCGTGAATAATGGGTGCGAGGAAAGGGCTGGTGGCAGAGTTGGTGATGTCACAGCTCGTAGACATTCATGATTGGGTCTAATTAGAATCTGCAGCAGCAAATAGACACTGTTCCCTGCATGATTAAATTAAAAGTGCCTGGTGCCAAAATTTCGCCGAGGTGCAGAAACGAGAGCGGTCTGTGTAGATACCCCGCGTGTGGAGACAGAGCAAGAGAGAGAGAGAGAGCACGCGGGGGAGAGAGACTGCAGGGAGAGACATAGAGAGTGAGAGGCGGTATCAGTGAAGGGTGAGAGCTCTCTCACGCTGCGCTGAAAATACTGTCTCTCGATGAGCGGGAGGCACGCGCTGGAGTTCCCACTGGCAACTGCGCGGAGTGAGCTTTTGAACAGCGAGACGCTTTCCCTGGTAAGAGTTATATTATAGGTGTAGAGCGAGAACCGAAATTGCATCAACGTCACAAAGGACTGTTGTATTTAAGGAGAAAACTGAGTGAAAACGAAACTACTAAAGGACAACTAGGCAAGACATAACCCAAGTTATTTCGCGGGTCGCTCGACCGTTGCTCCGATGGCGTCTGTTCTTGGAAACAACACCTGCGCGTCAGGGACTCCAAGCAGCCAAGTCCAATGCAAGTTCAAAAGAAGAAGGAGAAGAAGGTCGAAGAGAAAAGGTAAAGTTTTGAGTAATTTCAGATATTTTGACTGAGAGAGATACACAGAGGTCGCACGCACCTTGGAGGAGTAGCGGAGCGCAATAACGAGCTGAAACTGCGTAGCGCGAGGAGATGAACAAAGCCCTCAAATAATTTACCTGAACGTTTCAAATGTCAGCCATACATTCCTTTCAAAATTAGGATGCGGAAATGTTTTGCTTGTTATGTGGACAAAGGAGAAAATAGCACCCGCCGTCGTTCTGCAAAAACTCTATAATCTCTTGCGCATTGCTATAGGACCTGAAGTTTTAGTTTGTAATAATCCATTTTAGGGATTATACTGTTATTACATATTTAACATTTTTATAATGACATGTATGAACATACACTGGTGAAATAAATATGTATAAACAGTCTATATTAAAAGAAACCGCAAAGCTGCATTCTGCCCATTTGTGAGGTTTCAGAGCGCGTGGCTTTCGATGTGCCAGCATTAACAGGTTCCAAAAGGGCACAATGCTTTCATTGTATTTCCCTAGATGAGTTTAAAACACTAATATAATTTGAAGTGTTAATAAGTGCGTTATATTTAATGCAAATCCAGCTCTATAGTTGAGACTCAAGGATAAAGGAAGTGAAAATGGTTTGTTTCTCATTATTAATTTGCCTAATATATTATATTATAGTTGTAAATGTTGACCTCAAAATATATTTTTTGTGGCAAGCTATGTCTGTACAAGAAGCACATTAAAACTAAAATAAAACGAGAAAAGTGTCTATATTTATATTGTTGTACTTAAGTCTAATATGGTGACTTACTTAAATTTACCAATAATTTATATATTTATTTAGTTATACAGTTAACAATTGCATTACTTTCAACCTGTAAATCTTAACATGCCGTTAATATAAAAAAAATATGGCATTTAAAAAATATATATTGCTTCCCTTTGCACTATGAAATGAGCAGGAGGTGTAAAAATTAAACATTAGGAGATAATTAAAAATCAAAATACATAATTAAAAAATATATGTTTTAGCACAAGGTACTATTGCAAGGATTTCATAAAGAACGTTGTTATTAAAACAACTACAATAGAAGTATAACAAACATTGTAGAGCACGCCACCTCTCAATAAACCGCCTTACAGAACCAGCTGTAAATATAGAATACGTTTTTTAATAACTTTTAACCAAATTGTTCTAAATCAGATGTTGTTATATCAAATACCTTATGCTGATCATGCTGTTGAATGTGCTTTTTTATTTTTAAAATGTGCTGTCATTAAACTTAAAGTAAATCCATAGTTATGAGGACCATGATGTTGACGTAGTTTATTGATATGTAGACTGTATCCAGCCATTTCTTATGTAGTAACAGATGCATCCTTACTATTACACAGTTAGGAGAAAGTCCGCTGTCGTCGGGGGCGACGCCAGCCCAGCCGTATGCGTGCTTATATAAACCCCTCCTGGAATCCTACATTTACCGGGACTAAAATCTCAAAAGCAGAATCAGGGATCATACAAGTATTTACCACAGTTAGCTTGTTGAGTTGTATTAAATTCCCGTTGGTTGTGGCGGTCCCGGTACAAACCACCACCATTTCATTGGTCGTTTTAAATCAAAACACTTCAGGAAATGCCCATAGATACAGGACATGGTGTTACTCTCACACATTCACATTACACGCTTGTACCTCTCATTCAGGAGGGGATTTACTTTACTCTTGTGTTTCAGCGCCGAGTCTGTTTTAGAAAGGCTGTAATTTCACACTGCAGCGTGTCATCCTGTGTGTGTGTTTGTGTGAGTACAAGGTAAGATGGCTGAGGGGTTAATTGAGATTTTTGGGCAGAAGAATGGGGAAGGTTAGACTCTGATTAAGGAGACGGTGACGCTCGAGGTGGAATTATTTTAGATGTGTGTGGTTTGGTGGTTGCACTTCGGCTGTGACTGAAGCACACCTCTGATAGAAGAGAAATATCCTCCATCAACCGGGCCATTTAGCTAAAATCTACACTCCATGGACAAAATGACAACATTATGTTGTCCAGGTCAACCGCAACAAAAACACTATTTCCAGTCATTCACACTTACCCTGCGGTGACTGCATAACCAAAGCAGATGTGAATACCATGGTTATCGTAGCGGTGTTGTTTATTGAAAGCGATAGTTATTTTGTGTTGTTGTTGTTTTGTGTTATAGGCAGTGTGGCTGCCCTCTGTATACGGGTGCACGCCATATATAATTCCCTATCTGGCAACTACTGGATGTGTAACAACCTTTCACAAACACTTTGCACTTGCTGTGAAACGAAAAAAAATATACAACTCCACGCAAACCCCGTCAGTTTCATTTTCATAACCTTATATATTTTTAATAGCCCAAGTAATTGTAACAAGGAAGACAATACAAAAAATATAGTGCCTGGGCAAATGTATTTACATAATGGAAATGACAGAATTGGTTCCAGAGCATTAGGCATTGCATATGAGTTTCACACAGCGCGTGCACAGTAGCTGACAGCCAGCTCTTTGCTGTGTGCCTCTAAATGGCTAATTCATCAGGAGTGCTGATTCAGTCTGATGGCACAGGACATTAGGGCCGGGCATCAAGAAACCACTCGGTCCGATTGCAAATGAACTGTATTTCTGTGTGTGTGTGTGTGTGTGTGTGTGTGTGTGTGTGTGTGTGTGTGTGTGTGTGTGTGTGTGTGTGTGTGTGTGTCTCAACCACATGACACATGATCAACTCCCCTGATGAAAGCGAGAGAGAGAGAGAGAGAGAGAGAGAGAGAGAGAGAGAGAGAGAGAGAGAGAGAGAGAGAGAGAGAGAGAGAGAGAGAGCGATTGCATGTTCGGCAGCAACATTTTGAGATTGAACTTGTGTGTGTTTAGGGAGATTATCGTGAATCCAGAGGAAATATTTAGAGGAAATACACTTCACCAATATTGTCTTTGTTGACCTGAAGTGACCCTTAGTGACTTAAAAAATCCCTTATTTGAAACTGTTGGAAATGAATGGACTCAATATGATTGCGTGGTGGAGTTTAGATTTTTTTTTGGGATGGCCGGGAGGACAATGGCCTTTCTGTTCTGGGACATTTAATTACATAAACCCCGGCTACACCAGCAGGTTGTTCTCCTAGACATTTCCATTTATTTATTTTTCCATTCTGATAATGGGAGTTGAGATTGTAATGCCCGTGATGTTATTCTAATACACACTCATCATCTTGAAAGCTCCCACGATAAATTCTCCTGGCAAAGGGAGCATCATTCTGGGATTAAAGGAGGACATGTGGACCGTAATCCCTGGCAAATGCAGCAGATTATTTCGAGATGGACTATGTATTCAAACCCATGTGTGTATTCAATAGAATGTAAGCAGATTTCCCCCCCCCCCTCTGATTGCATTAAGTTAACCCCCCCCCCATACCTGATCCTGTCCGTTGTATTGTTCTTTTTCTAACAGCACAGCGGTAATTATAGTTTCAGAACAATTCTCCCCCCTCACCCGAACCACCTCTTCATAACACAGTATTAGATTAAAGGATGGAGAAGTTGGCCAGTGACCAGACACTCATTAACTCCACCCCTCCATGTCTCTCCTCACACCACTGTTTCACCAACGCACTGCAACATCTCTGGAAACATCTAGAACAACGTACCACCACATCCCTGGAAACATCTAGAACAACACACCACCACATCCCTGGAAACATCTAGAACAGGGCACCACAATATCCCTGGAAACATCTAGAACAGGGCACCACAATATCCCTGGAAACATCTAGAACAGGGCACCACAATATCCCTGGAAACATCTAGAACAACACACTACAACATCTCTAGAAACATCTAGAACAGGGCACCACAACATCCCTGGAAACATCTAGAACAGGGCACCACCACACTCAACGGGAGAGAGTCAATTTTTTTCTTTTTTTTCCCTTTCTTTTTACAAAGCTCTGGGAATCATTTTTCATAATTTCGTCCTCTGAGTAGTGCGATCAGCGTTCGCCTTCGTCTCCCGCCCGGCTCCACCTAAAGTAATGTTCATTAGTGTTTCATTTACCAGCCAGCTGCACCAGCACCTCCCAACACTCTCCGTGCTACCGCAGCCCTTTTCTTCTGCTCCTATCACGGCGAATTACTTTTAAAAGCCTGGCTTCATTTAACAACCTTTTAACAAGCGACGGTCTACAGGGATGTATGTAACGCCGCGCTCCTCTGTCACGCGTGTGTCAAAGCGTATTCCTCGACGTGCCGTGCGTGTGTGTGTGAGTGTGTGTGTGTGTGTGTGTGTGTGTGTGTGTGTGAGTGTGTGTGAGTGTGTGTGTGTGTGTGTGTGTCTGTGTGTGTGTGTGTGTGTGTGTGTGTGTGTGTGATTGTGTGTGTCGGTGTGTGTGTGGGTGTGTGTGTGTGTGTGTGTGTTTGTGTATTTCTCTCTGTCTCTTCTTCAGATTAATCACTCCTCTCTGATTTACGACGCGTTCCCCAAGGGATACTTTTGGCACGGGGGGGGGGGGGGGGGGTGCTCTCGTCGCGCCACAAAAAAAGACAAATAACAATTTGCCATCCCTTTTGGAAAGGTGACTCGTAGGAAGGTGAGTAATGGGGCAGACGGCGAGGAGAGGAGACGTCTGCTAGCCGTGTTCCCCCATCATGTGGAGACACACTGACACATCGTTGTTTTCCTCTCGGACTGTTTGGACTTTCTATAGTAGCGGCTTATCTCATAGGAAGGCATGGCTTGAAATTTGGCTTCAGGGAAGATACCTATATCTCTATTTATAGTTAGATACATATCTACATGTACAGTGTATCCACATGTAGATTTACTGTATATACATATTACAGGCCTTTCCATTGTATATACAGATATATACCTACATGTACACTGTATCCACATGTAGATATACTGTATAAATATAACATTTTACAGGCCTTTCCATTGTATGTATAGATATATACCTACATGTACACTGTATCCACATGTAGATTTACTGTATATACAGAACATAACATATTACAGGCCTTTCCATTGTAAACATAAAAACTAAATACAAGGTTCTTCCTTATCATATGGTTGGCACCATTAGACAGACAGGTTGGTTCCTGGTAGTTCTCTCCAGCGTATCAGACAGACAGGTTCCTGGTAGTTCTCTCCAGCGTATCAGACAGACAGGTTCCTGGTAGTTCTCTCCAGCGTATCAGACAGACAGGTTCCTGGTCGTTCTCTCCAGCGTATCAGACAGACAGGTTCCTGGTCGTTCTCTCCAGCGTATCAGACAGACAGGTTCCTGGTAGTTCTCTCCAGCGTATCAGACAGACAGGTTCCTGGTCGTTCTCTGCGGTGCAGCGTA
Organism: Galaxias olidus; assembly: GCA_026901105.3. Classification (NCBI taxonomy): domain Eukaryota; kingdom Metazoa; phylum Chordata; class Actinopteri; order Galaxiiformes; family Galaxiidae; genus Galaxias; species Galaxias olidus. Next base: position 136,210 of record JAPMUY010002499.1, on the reverse strand, counting down.
TCAGACAGACAGGTTCCTGGTCGTTCTCTGCGGTGCAGCGTATCAGACAGACAGGTTCCTGGTCGTTCTCTGCGGTGCAGCGTATCAGACAGACAGGTTCCTGGTCGTTCTCTGCGGTGCAGCGTATCAGACAGACAGGTTCCTGGTCGTTCTCTGCGGTGCAGCGTATCAGACAGACAGGTTCCTGGTCGTTCTCTCGGCGGTGCAGCGTATCAGACAGACAGGTTCCTGGTCGTTCTCTACAGCGTATCAGACAGACAGGTTCCTGGTCGTTCTCTGCGGTGCAGCGTATCAGACAGACAGGTATCAGACAGACAGGTTCCTGGTTGTTCTCTGCGGTGCAGCGTATCAGACAGACAGGTTCCTGGTTGTTCTCTGCGGTGCAGCGTATCAGACAGACAGGTTCCTGGTCGTTCTCTGCGGTGCAGCGTATCAGACAGACAGGTTCCTGGTCGTTCTCTGCGGTGCAGCGTATCAGACAGACAGGTTCCTGGTCGTTCTCTGCGGTGTAGCGTATCAGACAGACAGGTTCCTGGTCGTTCTCTGCGGTGCAGCGTATCAGACAGACAGGTTCCTGGTCGTTCTCTGCGGTGCAGCGTATCAGACAGACAGGCCGGCCAGCGGCACGCAGTGAGGAGGAAAAGCACAAAGTGTCACATAATTTATGTAGCAATTACTGTTTACGCTGCTCCCCTGCGAGGGGCTGCCCTGAGGTCGAGTGCAGGGTGTGTGTGTGTGTGTGTGTGTGTGTGTGTGTGTGTGTGTGTGTGTGTGTGTGTGTGTGTGTGTGTGGTGTGGGGGGGATACAGGGTGCAGCCGCGAGGTCAAAAGGTCGCGGGCTGAGGCACACAGACATGGCCCTCAGAGCTGCGGGGCGCTGACACGGAGCCATTAGCCAGGCCGACGTGTCGACGCCCCCGCCCAGGCCTCCGGCGTCGTCGGGGGCGCTGGATTTGTTTTCCGACAGGTGGAGAGGAGGAGGAGGAGGAGGAGGAGGAGGAGGAGGAGGAGGAGGAAAGGGAGGAGTGGGAGGAGAGCGTATGAGGGAGAACGGGGATATCTCGGTTTGTCTGCTAAGCAGCGTTTTTATTGGCTATGATATGTAGGTCACATGGGCCGCTGGCTGACTAGATAGACCGTGCTCTGGAGAGAAAGGTCACTGACCCTGATGGTGGATTTCACTGACAGGGAGAGAAAAGGAGGAAGAGAGAGTGTTGTAGTGGTTAATGTGTCTGGATGAGCAAGAGATACAGAGACTGACAGAGATGAAGAGACTGACAGAGATGAAGAGACTGACAGAGATACAGAGACTGACAGAGAGACTGACAGAGATACAGAGACTGACAGAGATACAGAGACTGACAGAGATACAGAGACTGACAGAGACACAGAGATACAGAAACTAACAGAGATACAGAGACTGACAGAGATACAGAGACTGACAGAGATGGAGAGACTGACAGAGATACAGAGACTGACAGAGATACTGACAGAGATGGAGAGAGTGACAGAGATACAGAGACTGACAGAGAGACTGACAGAGATACAGAGACTGACAGAGATACAGAGACACAGAGACTGACAGAGATAGAGATACAGAGACTGACAGAGATACAGAGACTGACAGAGATACAGAGACTGACAGAGATACAGAGACTGACAGAGATACTGAGACTGACAGAGAGACTGACGGAGATACAGAGACTGACAGAGATACTGACAGAGATGGAGAGAGTGACAGAGATACAGAGACTGACAGAGAGACTGAAAGAGAGACTGACAGAGATACAGAGACTGACAGAGATACTGACAGAGATACAGGGACCGACAGAGATACAGAGACCCACAGAGATACAGAGACTGACAAGATACAGAGACTGACAATATACAGAGACTGACAGAGATGGAGAGACTGACAGAGATACAGAGACTGACAGAGATACAGAAACTGACGGAGATACAGAGATTTACAGAGATACAGAGACTGACAGAGAGACTGACAGAGATACAGAGACTGACAGAGATGGAGAGACTGACAGAGATGGAGAGACTGACAGAGATACAGAGACTTACAGAGATACTGACAGAGATACAGAGACTGACAGAGATACAGAGACTGACAGAGAGACTGACAGAGATACAGAGACTGACAGAGAGACTGACAGAGATACGGAGACTGACAGAGAGACTGACAGAGATACAGAGACTGACAGAGATGGAGAGACTGACAGAAATGGAGAGAAAAAAAAGATGTGTGGGAAAGTGTGAGAGAGAGAGAGAGAGAGAGAGAGAGGGGGGGGGGACTATGTTTTTAGAATCTTTTATGGATACGGATTTTTCTTTTCTTTTACATAATATTTCAGGCTGCAAATTTGGAATGTAAGTTATTGGTCACTGCGGTGGAATTTTTTATGTGTGTTTTCAAGAACACTTGGCAAGACATGCATTAACAGTGTTTGGGAATTCTCAGTGTTAAGCTGCCAGGGTGTCGGGGGAGGGGGTGGGGGGGTGGGGATGGAAAGGGGGGGGGAGGCTAGCCCACCCAGGGAGAGTTAGCAGGAATAGCTCGGAGACGCACTGGATTCACAGATGTTAGGAGATATTTTTTGTCACCGTTAAACTAGTCCATAGTGTTTGTTTATGCATGTTTTGATAAATTATCAAACAGCAGTACACCCCCCTTCCACCCCCCCCCCCACCCCCCCCGTCCCCCCCTCTCCAAATCCATAGACATACACATCGACATCAGTGTGAGGTTAACGAAGGTCATCGCCGTAGGCAACGGTGTTTCCTTTTCCCCCACATGCTTATGCTAGGCTTTTAGAATTCACTTCCTGATGATGAGGAGAATGTTCCCTGTTTCAGGACGAAGAGTCCTTCAGCATGCCATGCATTTAACCAGTGTAGGGCGAAAAAACCAAAAAAAACGATTTCTACCGCTGAATGGTGCTTGTTCTCTCTTGAGAAGAGCTGATAAAAAATGACCAAGAATGAAATGAAAAAAGTAGCGCAACTTTAGCGAAATTTGCATAATTTGTAATCACTTTGATAGCCCTTTTGGCGTTTTTTGAAACGTTCTGCAGTTGGAATATTTCTCTGCTTAAAGTTCAGTGAAGAAAAACAAATTTCATGCTGGAAAGTCACAATAACACAGCTGAGATGCTGGGCTAATCGCCTCGCTGACGATATGAACAAAAATAAATCTAAAGTCATAAAACCACGGAGACAAGCCCAAAACGGACTTCTTCTTCGGGGATTCACATGATGTTGTTGTTGTTGTGACTTCCGCTGATTACCCCAGTTGCCGTTTATTTACTTTTTCATAAGTGCCTTAACTAATACAATTAATTGTTAGTTGCCATGACAGCGAGCTTTGTGCTTTGGAATGAGACGTTGCCAATTGTGTACTGTACCCAATCAAAGCAGAACAACGTTAACCACAATGCAACTGCTTTTTTTTTCCCCAGCAGACAAACGCTGAATATTGAGTGACACAGGGAGCCGTGATATTGCCTGGCAGTGCTAAGTAGTGCATTCATTACTGTCAGTGTGAGGGGTAATTATGCTCCTAGCCATAGCATATGATAGTGAGAAGGAGAGAGCAAGAGAGAGAGGGAGAGAGAGGGAGAGAGAGAAATAAAAAAGAGCAGAAAAGAGAAAGTGAGAGAGACAGAGAGATAAATGAAAGAGAGAGAGACAAAAAGAGAGAGAAAGAGAAAGAGAGCAAAAAAAGAGAGAGCGCGAGAGAGAGAAATTGACAGAATGTGTGTACGCTTGAAGCGTGCGTTTATATTTTGCCGTGATTGCTTGTGCGTGTCTTCATACAGTACAGGAGAGAACGTGAGCGTTCACATTCAACACAGTCAAGTGCATGGCATCAATATGTAGGGTGTGTTCTGAACATGAGGAGCAGTTCTCATAGGGGGAGAGATGTAGTGCAGCGAGACGGTAGTACCCCCCCCCACACACACACACACACACACACACCCCACACACACACACACACCCCTCACTCCCTCTCCCCATCCTGTCACCGAACGTACCTCTCCTAATGTAATGTCATGCAATGTAGGCCAGCCAGCCAATGAGACGCTGTGTGTCTCTACACTACCACGGGCGCTCCACACCTCCTTCACCACGGCAACGGCTGTCTGTCTGCTGGGCTGGGATCAGAAAACAACCCATGGAACTGGGTTAGGTGGGAGCTGGGATGCCCTTAGCTTCAATGTCATACTGAGGTCTTTTCAGACCCACATCATAAACGTCAGTGTTGGCGTAAATATATAAATATGTATTATTTTTTTTTTTATAAAAAAAGATTTTTCTAGTAGCCTGAATGTAACTACAGCTCTGATTTAGGGAACAAAACCCAACATTTTGAATAATTATCTGTTGATAATATGTTTAGCGGATTAAAAAAAACATTTATTTTCCAGATTTTGCTTTTGATAATGTGTAATGTATCGTGTTGGAGTCTCTCATTTGAAAAAGCAGGTAAAAAACAATCTGCTCTTCCTATGGCAGCCACAGACTGATTTATTGTTCATCTTCGTCTCCACTCATGTCATCAGCTAAAGGCAGTTGCTTCCCGTCCAAAACAAAAAACGTCTTCGAAGGAATCAAAACGGGAGGCTTCCTTCCCCTCTCGACTGACATTCCAGCTCATCTTACGGTAGCACCTCCTAGATGATGGTGGCCAAACATTTCAACAGCTAATGATCCTAATTAGCGCTAACTGAGCCATCATCGGCCCTGAATCACCAGGCTGGCTGGGAGGGAGGCCAGACCACTTGATGGCCTACAATATTCTCCTCCACAGATCCATTTCATTTAGCCTCACTCTGGCTCAACATAATCTCTCCCCCTCTCTCTCTCACGCTGCCTCTCTCTCTCTCTCACTCTCTGTCTCTCACTCTGCTTCTCTCTCACTTTACCTCTCTCTCCCTCTTTCTATCTCTCTCTGCCTCTCTTTCTCTCTCTTGCTCGCTCTGTCTCTCTCTCTCTCTTTCACTTGCTCTGTCTCTCTCGCTTTCACTCCGCCTCTCGCTCTCTCTCTCTTTCGCTCTGTCTCTCGCGCTCTCTCCTTCTCGCTCTGTCTCTCTCTTTCTCTTTCTTGCTATCTTTCTCTCTTGCGCCCTCTGTTTTTGTCACCCTCTCTCTTTCTGTCTCTATCTCTCCATGTCTATTGTCATCATCCGCTCTCTCTCTCTCTCTCTCTCTCTCTCTCTCTCTCTCTCTCTCTCTCTCTCTCTCTCTCTCTCTCTCTCTCTCTCTCTCTTCATATCTCTACCTCTTCTTCTCTTCTTCTTGGTAGCACACCTTGATGTTCTCCACACCTGATATAGTATATGACGGAGTGCTATTTCAGATTCTGTGTTGCATACCATGCCCACCGTGGCAAAGTAATAGGTGCACGCTCAATGTCTTGTCAGTGCAACATCTATTTGTTATCACTGATATTTACTGGGACATACATACTGGCTAGTTTCAGAACTTCACTTTTTTTTCACCACATTGGGCGCTACTCACAGGATAATGTATTGTAGTGTATATAGAGCTGGTGTCTATATTTACTTCTGTGTTGTAGCTGCTAGCTGTATTGTAATGTGTATAGAGGTAGCGTCTGCTAGCTGTATTGTAATATACAGTATATGTTGTCTATATCTGTAGCTATGTTGTAGCTGTTAGCTTTATTGTAATATATGTGGTGTCTATATCTGTAGCTATGTAGCTGCTAGCTATATTGTAATGTGTATAGAGGTAGCGTCTGCTAGCTGTATTGTAATATACAGTATATGGTGTCTATAGCTGTAGCTACGTTGTAGCTGCTAGCTGTATTGTAATATACAGTATATGGTGTCTATAGCTGTAGCTACGTTGTAGCTGCTAGCTGTATTGTAATATACAGTATATGGTGTCTATAGCTGTAGCTACGTTGTAGCTGCTAGCTGTATTGTAATATACAGTATATGGTGTCTATAGCTGTAGCTACGTTGTAGCTGCTAGCTGTATTGTAATATACAATATATGGTGTCTATATCTGTAGCTACGTTGTAGCTGCTAGCTGTATTGTACAGCAGCCTGTAAACACTTCAACTCTCAATTGAAAAACAATAGAGCAGCATGTCCGTATTCTGTCTGCCACATTATCACCTCTGAAAGTCTGATGGACAGTGTAGCAGTGGTGTATGGGACCACACGTGTGTTCTGACACACACGCACACGCACACGCTCACGCACGCACACACACAGTAACACACACACACACACACACACACACAGAGAGACACACACACACACACACACACACACTCACACACACACACACACACACACACACACACACACACACACACACACACACACACACACACACACACACACACACACACACACACACACACACACACACACACACACACACACACACACACACACACACACACACACACACCATCCTAGACCCCCCGGGCTGCTCTCTGAACCCCCCCCCCCCCCGCCTCACACGTCGTTGGCATGGTACCCTCGGTACATTGGTCTGGTCCGGCCCGGTCCGGCCCGGCGTGGTGCTGACAGTGCAGACTCCGCCACATGGCAGATAAACCACTTCATACCGGTGAGAGAGAGAGAGGGAATGAAAAGGAGGAGAAAATAATAGATAGAATAATGGAATTGTGGCACTTACACAGCTCGTCTTGGGAATCATAATTCTGTCTCCCTCTCCCTCTCTCTCTCCCTCTCGTTCTCTCTCTCTCTCTCTCTCTCTCTCTCTCTCCCTCTCTCTCTCTCTCTCTCTCTCTCTCTCTCTCTCTATCTCCCTGTCTCTCTCTCCCTCCCTCTCTCTCTCTCGCTCTCCCTCCTTCTCTATCTCCCTCTCTCTCTCTCCATCTCCCTCGCTCTCTCTCTCTCTCTCTCTCTCTCTCTCTCTCTCTCTCTCTCTCTCTCTCTCTCTCTCTCTCTCTCTCTCTAGCCATGGGAGTGAGGTGCCTATTGTAGATAAGACTAATGAAGGGGGACTTTAGGATCGACACAGAGACTTACTGCCTCAGGGAAGGAGAGGTGGAGGGGAGAGGAGAGTAGGAGAGAAGAGGGGAGAGGAGAGGAGAGGTGGAGGGGAGTAGAGAGGAGGGGGGAGAGGAGGAGAGGACAGGAAGGGAGGGGAGGAGAGGAGAAGAGAGGATGGGAGGGAGAGGAGTGGAGAGGAGAGGAGGAGAGGAGAGGAGGAGAGGAGAGGAGGAGAGTAGGGGAGAAGAAGGGAGAGGAGGAGAGGTGGAGGGGAAGGGAGAGAGAGGAGAGGAGAGATTGAAGGAGAGGAAGGGAGGGAGAGGAAGAGAGAAGATGATATTTTGGGGAGACGAGGATGGAGGAGAGGAGGGATGGATGGAGGATAGTAAGGCGGGAGGTAACGCAGGGGGGGGGGGTTTTAAGCATCTATTTACATTAACAAGATGAAGGAGACCCTTCTCTCTCTCTCTCTCTCTCTCTCTCTCTCTCTCTCTCTCTCTCTCTCTCCTTAGAGAGGTCAGAGGTCAGGGTGGCCCGTACCTGAGCGTCCTCTGATCGACTGGACTGGAGTGCCACTCAAGTGTTGTTCAGAATATCTGTGTGGAGAGTAGAGCCTGCTGTGGTTTCAACCAATAGAAACAAAGTTATTATTTTTGGATCCCTTTTCTTTTCAAATGTAAGCTGCTTTTTTATTTTTATTCGTCCATTTTGATTGGTGTGCGGTTTGTCAATGGTTACACTAGGAAGTGAGGTTCAAGAGAATACGTCAAAGTAACATTTTAATTAAAACATGACTAGATAAGTCAACCTCGCTTGCACTTTCTAGCCCTGTTTGGCCTTGTGTAGTGTGTGTTTGTATGTGTGTGGTGTGTGTGTGCATGCGTGTGTGTGTGTGTGTGTGTGTGTGTGTGTGTGTGTGTGTGTGTGTGTGTGTGTGTGTGTGTGTGTGTGTGTGTGTGTGTGTGTGTGTGTGTGTGTACATGCATGTGTACATACAGTATATATAAATGTGTGTGTGTGTGTGTGTGTGTGTGTGTGTGTGTGTATGTGTGTGTGTGTGTGTGTGTGTGTGATGTGTGTGTGTGTGTGTGTGTGATCTCTAATAGCTTCATGCTATCTCTATCTCTCAGCATAATAAATGATAAGCATAACAAAGTACACGACCTGATCTTCTTACATTGGCCGTCCCACCAGCATTAGCAAACCATCACTGCGGCTCCATGGCTGGCGTCTCATTTATTAACGGCGGGGGTATTTATGACAATAAGGGGGGGATTCCTGTGAGCATTAAACGCCCTGTTTCAGTCGGGCACATTAGATCGCTGGCGTCTGACAAAAGTGCATTATGGGAGATTAGTGGGTTGAGAACGGGGAGCGTGTGAGTGTTCACCGTCGACTTAATTATTCCTGTCACAGGCAGCAGCTTTAAATAAGACTCTATCTCTCCTCCCCTACTGTAAATCCGCCCCATCGATTTAAACATCAAATCCTTTACAAAAGGTGTCACAAAAAAAAAGAAAATCTGAAGAAGAAGAAATCCTTCCTCTTTTAACTTTGACAAAAAACCTCCGCAGAGAGAGACATAAACACTGTCACACACAGACATATAAACACAAACACATATACACACACACACACACACACACACACACACACACACATAGAGAATGATAGATGCTGTTGATAGTTCTGGAGATCAGTGTTG
>JAPMUY010002499.1:107500-110000 GCA_026901105.3 Galaxias olidus | reverse complement strand
CTCTCTCTCTCTCCCTCTCTCTCTCTCTCTCTCTCTCCCTCCCTCCCTCTCCTCTCTCTGTCTCTCTCTCTAACTACCTATTTTAACAGACAGGACTGTTTTGTGATTACGACCACAAACATCGTCGTCCGCGGTAACGATAGTGCCGCCGGCGTCGGCAGCATCTTGTTTTGAAAAGCGAGGTAATTTACCTTTTCAATCGAGTTTGTGTGCGTATTAGGTGTGTGTGTCTCCGTGTGTGTGTGTGTGTGTGTGTGTGTGTGTGGCCTATTCATACCCAAATACAATATTTGAAAGCGAGAGGAAACACCACAGTGATTTTTGATTCCTCGTCGCCGGTTATTTTGACATATGGGCACACGCGCTCTGCATCAGTGTCTGACTGGAGCCTGGAGGCACTGGCTCCTGTTGAACCTCCTCTGCCTTCCAAATCAAAACAACGTCCCTGTTAGGTTAGATTACATTTCTTTCTCTATTACTTTCTCTACTTCCTGTTTATTATAAGTCACTGTGTGGATGTCTTTAATCATTTTGTTGTGTGGATTGTTTTCCTGTTCACGTGTGAAACAAATATATATATACAGTATACGTACTCCTTTTCTTGTTGTATAGAGTACGTACTCCTTTATCCTATATATATACTGTATATATACAGTATACGTACTTTTTTATCCTATATATATATACAGTATCCGTTCTCCTTTATCCTATATATATATATATATATACAGTATACGTACTCCTTTATTCTATACTGTATATACAGTATACTTACTCCTTTATCCTATACTGTATATACAGTATACATACTCTTTTATTCTATATATATATATATATATATATATACAGTATACGTACTCCTTTATCCTATATATATATACAGTATATATATATATATATATATATATATACAGTATACGTACTTTATCCTTATATATATATATATATATATACAGTATACGTACTTTATCCTATATATATATATATATATATATATATATATACAGTATACGTACTCCTTTATCCTATATATATACAGTATACGTACTCCTTTTCCTGTTGTATAGAGTACGTACTCCTTTATCCTATATATATACTGTATATATACAGCATACGTACTCTTTTATCCTATATATATATATATATATATATATACAGTATACGTACTCCTTTATCCTATATATATATACAGTATACGTACTCCTTTATCCCGTACTGTATATACAGTATACTTACTCCTTTATCCTATATATATATACACAGTATACGTACTCCTTTATCCTATATATACTGTATATACAGTATACGTACTGCTTCATCCTATATATACTGTATATACAGTATACGTACTGCTTTATCCTATATATACAGTATACATAGTCCTTTATCCTATATATACTATATTTACAGTATACGTACTGCTTTATCCTATATATACTGTATATACAGTATACGTACTCCTTTATGCTTAGCTGACCTATAGTGCTGCCAGCTGTCTCATAACCCTCTGTTCTTTATCGTCATGACAACGCATTGGACGTTGTTTAACAGTTGAACATGTACACAGAGGGGGCCCTGACACATAGTACTCCAGTCTTCTCATAACCTTTTCTGTTGCATGATGACAATGCAGTTGGACTTGTACAGAGAGACAGTGATGCTCCGAACCCCCCCCCCCCCCCCCCCGCCCCCCCCGTCTCCTTATCTCTCCTCTGTTTGTTTCCCCGTGACCCATTTGCCTCGGTGCTGTCCCATGGAGGTCACCCCCTTGGTTAGTGGAGGGTCTTCTGTTACCCTGGACCCCCGTTGTTTCTTAGCCTGTCTTTCGTCGGTGTGTGTTCAGGGACGTCTGTTAAAAACTCGAGGAGAGGGACAAAAAGAGAGGGTGGAGTTTTTATCTTTCTGGGGTTTTTTTCCGCTAACAGGAGCGAATTACGTCGCCATTAGAGCTCGTCAGCTCCTTTGACTTTCTTAGCTCAAACGCCTGGCAGCCTCCTGTCTAACAAGAGCTGGCTATCAAAGAGCCAGGGAAAGCCCCGCTCAACCGGGTCCTGTCAGCGCGGATACGCCCCGCGCTTTGAAGCCCTCCGAACGTGTTTCCTCACCCACCCCTTCCCTCCCTCCCTCCCTCTCTCTCTCTCCTTCCGCTCCCGTAGACAGCTGACTCTGTTTTCCGTTTGGCGAGGAGAAAAAAAAAATGCTGATTATTTGACATTTTACAATAGACTCTCGCTAATGTGACAGCGTCCTGGTTACAGCGAGGAGCGGTGTTCACACCTAGATCACCGTAGACTCTCGCTAATGTGACAGCTTCCTGGTTACAGCGAGGAGCGGTGTTCACACCTAGATCACCGTAAGGCCGGCGTGAAACAGTGAAACAGTCTACAGAACAGGCTAACAGTCTACAGAACAGTTTAACAGTCTACAGAACAAATTGACAGTCTACAGAACAGTGAAACAGTCTACAGAACAAATTGACAGTCTACAGAACAGTTTAACA
>JAPMUY010002499.1:72500-87500 GCA_026901105.3 Galaxias olidus | reverse complement strand
GAGACAAGAGGTCTATTAGCTATGCCCAGTTCACACACCACAGTGTTATCAGCCCTCCAGCTCTCTCTCTGTGTGTGTGTGTGTGTGTGTGTGTGTGTGTGTGTGTGTGTGTGTGTGTGTGAGTGTGTGTGTGTGTGTGTGTGTGTGTGTGTGTGTGTGTGTGTGTGTGTGTGTGTGTGTGTGTGTGTGTGTGTGTGTGTGAGATTCAGCTGACAAATGGAAACTGGCTTTGGAAGGGAACATGGTCAGGCATGGTTGGAGAGAAAAACAGCTCTCGTCCTCTTTCTCCCCTTCTCTCTTTCTCTCTCTCTCTCTCTCTCTCTCTCTCCTCTTTCTCCTTTCTCTCCCTCCTCTTTCTCCTCCTCTGTCCCTCCTTTCTCCTCCCTCCATCCTCAACTCCTTCGTCCTGTGTCTTTCCCCTCCAATCTCTCCCTCCTCGTTCTCCTTCTCCTCTGTCTCCCCCTTTTTCTCTTCTTTTCAGGTTTCCCTCCATACTTCTGTCTCATTCCCCACCTTTTAAATACCCCCCCCTCCTCCTCCTGCTGCTCTGGAACATTTCATGTATTTATTGCCTTCTTAGACAGTCTGCTTTCACTTCACACATGGCTCTTAAAATACAGACTTTTTTGGGGGGGGCCTTATTATAATAAGGAATTATAAATGTAGAGAAATGTGACACTGCGTGTGTGTGTGTGTGTGTGTGTGTGTGTGTGTGTGTGTGTGTGTGTGTGTGTGTGTGTGTGTGTGTGTGTAGGTGTCGAGATCGGCAATATCATTTCCATCTGCAAATGAGTGGCGTTCTGCTGAGAAGATGGCGACTGAAGTGTGTGTGAAAGTGGAAGCCATTGTTGTCTGTCTCCATATTGATGATCACACGTGTGTGTGTGTGTGTGTGTGTGTGTGTGTGTGTGTGTGTGTGTGTGTGTGTGTGTGTGTGAGTGTAATGAGTGTTTGATGGTGTGTTCAGGGATCCATATGAATCTAATGACTTCTTCATTTTCAAACCCTGCAGCCTCTGATGGCAGTTAAATAACAGTGCATTTCATTATGCTATCATCTAGCACAGAGTTTCTGTCTGGGTTTTGTAGAGGCGTAGACATTTCTTGATTCTTCTTCCGCAATGCATGTGACGCGGACGTGCCTTGACTCTAAATCAATGCAGTGTCAAAGCAATTTTTAGTTCGAAACTGAAGGCAAAAAAATTAAAAAGAAAATTGTAAGTAACGTACAAGTGGAATTAGGAAGCTAACGTTAGACTCCATGTGAATAACGTTATAACACCACATCTAAATTGTGATGGCAAACTTTCGCTAAATCAAAATAAAGAAAGTTTTTACAAAAATGTTTTTTTGTAAACAGCAGCGTTTGAATGCATTGTAGGGGAAACAGTATCAAATGATTGCTAGTATAATTTGATGTAAAAGTAGTACAGTAGTATAGAGAATTGGCAAAGCATACGTTCAGATGAATCAAGAAGCATCGAGAATCGCTGTGCATTCGAATCGTCAGCTAATCGAATCGAATTGTGAGACCAGTGGAGATTCACACCTCTAGTGTTTTGCTTGTGTGCTTGTGTAGGCTTTTGCAATTGTGTTTACTTATGTACGTGTGTTTGTGCGTGCGTTTGTGATTGTGTATAGAGGTGTGTTTGTGTGTGTGTGTGTGTGTGTGTGTGTGTGTGTGTGTGTGTGTGTGTGTGTGTGTGTGTGTGTGTGTGTGTGTGTGTGTGTATCTTTGCCACAGGCTGTAACACATCAATGAAACCATTATTGTCTTCCAAACATCCTGCCGATGTCATTTTGTGCAACTAGGTCTCTATTAAATCTCTATATTTCTGAAAGCAAATAATCAGAACACGGAACGCCAGATGACACAGATTAAGGTTCTCCAGCTAAAAGGTGCTATCAGGTCGTAGATATTTATTTACTTTAGAAAGAACATTAAGGTGGGCTTTGATAATGTCTCATTCAGTTTGTGGTTAGGAGATCCTACTATACTATGCAATGCTATGCTATGCTATACTACGCTACACTCAGTTTGTGGTTAGGAGATCCTACTATACTATGCTATGCTATGCTATGCTATACTACGCTACACTCAGTTTGTGGTTAGGAGATCCTACTATACTATGCTATGCTATGCTATGCTATACTACGCTACACTCAGTTTGTGGTTAGGAGATCCTACTATACTATGCTATGCTATGCTATGCTATACTACGCTACACTCAGTTTGTGGTTAGGAGATCCTACTATACTATGCTATGCTATGCTATGCTATACTACGCTACACTCAGTTTGTGGTTAGGAGATCCTACTATACTATGCTATGCTATGCTATGCTACACTACACTACACTCAGTTTGTGGTTAGGAGATCCTACTATACTATGCTATGCTATGCTATGCTACAGAGAGTCCTACTATACTATGCTATGCTATGCTATGCTATCAAAACAGTTTGTGGTTAGGAGATCACATACTATGCTATGCTATATGCTATACTACGCTACACTCAGTCCTACTATACTATGGTTGCAAATATACACTCAGTTTGCTTATCTGAGAGTTACAAAGCAGCAGCGCTGTTCAAAACAGTGGACACATGTTCCCTTAATAACCAGTCCCTGGTTGCAAATATGGCAGCTTATCTGTCAGAACCCGCTCAGTATGAGGTGATCTGTAAAGACGTGTGTGTGTGGTGTGTGTGTGTGTGTGTGTGTGTGTGTGTGTGTGTGTGTGTGTGTGTGTGTGTGTGTGTGTGTGTGTGTGTGTGTGTGTGTGTGGGATGGGCCTCCCAGGTAATTAAAGCAGACAGCTGCCTGGGCATCCTGGATCACTCCCACATCAACATCAGTGTTATTATTAGTGTGTGAGAATGTGTGTGTGTGTGTGTGTGTGAGTGAGTGTGTGTGTGTGTGTGTGTGTGTGTGTGTGTGTGTGTGTGTGTGTGTGTGTGTGTGTGTGTGTGTGTGTGTGTGTGTGTGTGTGTGTGTGTGCGTGTGTGTGTGCGTGTGCGTGGACGTCCAGATCTGTGTCACTCTACACAGTAGTGTGTGTGTTCCCAGTGTAAATAAGACACCCATGGAAAACAGCCTCCCAGGTGCATCACAATGAAAACAGCTGCAGCTGTTTCAGGGTGGCCCTGTAATATAGATTTACATTATATCATTATATTACATGATATTATATTTGATTATATTCCAATATATATTATTGTTGAAATTTTATTATATTATATTATACTGTATTATATTATATTGTATTATATTATATTAGATTAGATTAGGTTTTACTGTATTATATTATTTTATATGATATTATATTATATTATATTAAATTATACTGGTCAGCACAGTACACTCATCACATCTGATCAACAAGGCTAGTACAGTGTTGTTATTTTTTTATTATCAAACTTTCCCCAGGTAGCGGTATTGAGATGCGTTACATTTAGTAGTGACTACTCCAAGGAGTTTGGAGTGGACAGAAAGACAGGGAGAAGCTAGACAATATACAGGGGATGCAAGGCCACAGTAGACAACTACTACTACTACTACAACTACAGTATTTATACATACAGTATATACTACATTATATATACATATATACAGTGTATACTGCATTATATGTACATATATAAAGTATATACGGCATTATATATACATATAAACAGTATTTACTGCATTCTATATACATATATACAGTAAATACTACATTATATATATATAGATATATACATATATATACAGTATATACATATATACTACATTTATATGTACAGTATATACATATATACTACATTTATATATACAGTATATACTGCATTTATATATACAGTATATACATATATATACATATATATATACAGTATGTACTACATTATATATACATATATACAGTGTATACATTATATATATATATATACTTATATACAATATATACTGTATACATATATATATATATATATATACAGTATATACTGCATTATATATACATATATACAGTATATGCTGCATTATATATATATATATATATATACAGTATATACTACATTATATATACATATATACTACATTTATATATACAGTATATACTACAATTTATATATAAATACATATATACTACATTTATATATACAGTATATACATATATACTACATTTACATATACAGTACATACTACATTATATATATGTATACATATATACTACATTTATATATATACATATATACTACATTAATATATACAGTATTTACAGGAGTATGGAGTGGAAGGAAAGAAAGGGAGATGGTCTCGATGGTTGTTTTCGAGTAGCTCGCTTTGTTCCTTCACTGACTAATCCACTTTACCTTTCATCTCTCCTCATCTCCTCTCCTTATCCCCTCTCCTCGTCTCCTTTCCTTATCCCTCCATTTCGGTCTCTGATGAGGTCTTGTTGACTGCAAACACACTGTCTTAGAGAGTGTCTCTCTCTCTCTCTCTCTCTCTTTTAGACTCTTTGTCACTTCACTGACTCCATCTTTTTTCTCTTTTCTTTATTCCCTCCCTCCCTCCCCCCCCCCTCCCTCCCTCCCCGCTGCCTCTCTCCCTCACTCCCTCTCTATATTTGTTTTCTCATCCCTCTGTTTCTCTTGCCCTCCCAAGCTACCTTCATCCCCTCATCTCTCTGTCCTTCCTGGCCTCACTTGCACCCCTCATTACGTTTCAAACACCCCCCTCCCTCCCTCTCTCTCTCTCTCTCTCTCTCTCTCTCTCTCTCTCTCTCTCTCTCTCTCTCTCTCTCTCTCTCTCTCTCTCTCTCTCTCTCTCTCTCTCTCTCTCTCTCTCTCTCTCTCTCTCTCTCTCTCTCTCTCGCTCTCTCTCTCTTTCTCTCTGCCAGTCAGTTACACCTCGTTGCTTGTCCTACCCCCCCCCCCCCACCTCTCTCTGTCTAGGCTTGTGTCGAGGAGGTGCAGTGGTCGTCATGGCGGCACGCTTCGCGGCCCCTCTAACAAACGACACAGAGCGCGGGGTTCCCCAAACCCCCCCCCCCCCCCCAACCTGACCTCCCTCCCTGCATCCCTCCAACTCCCCTTTTCATCCCTCCTTTCTTCTGGTGCCCTCAGCTCACATCCCTCATTTCATCTATCCATCCACCCCTCCATCCATCCCCCCATCCCCCCATCCCTCCATCCCTTCATCCATCCATCCATTGTCAGTGTGTACTGGTAGTGTGTGTTCTCGTTAAGGACACAGCCTGTTCTCATCATGGCCTCTTTGTGTTGGTGCCTCAACACAGAAGCACACCTCTCCAACCCTACTGCAGAAAGCCCCTTAATGGAGGTGGATCCCGCAGGCTGCTACGTAGGATGTTCTGTGTGTTATACCTAGGTGCTGCTGACAGGTAGACATGTAGCAGCAGAGTGTTAAAGGCCTTGCTGCTCCACCCCCCTCCCCCCCGGGCTGGCCCTGCAGACTAATCAAAGAGCTCCCAGAGCAGGGAGAATAGCAAGGCAGAGGCAGTGATGAATAGGCTAACAACCCCTCAGTGACCTCTGAAGGTCGCGGGATTATCTCCTGTACACACACACACACAGTGACGCACACACACACACACACACACACACACACACACACAACACTGGAATACACTCTCTATCATTCTGTGTTACACACACACACACACGCACACACACAGACACAGACTCACAGTGACACACACACACACACACACACACACACACTTGCACACGCACTCACACACACATGCACGTACACCTACACACGCATTTACACTCTCACACAAACACACATATACACACACTTACTCTCACATACACACACACTCTTCTTTCTTTCTCTCTCTCTCTCTCGCTCTCTTTCCTTCTCACTTCCTTGCTAGACAGACACAAAAGAACTCACAGACTCAGTGAAGGTAAACCCATTGTAAACACACACGCTTACATACACAAACACACGCTTAGATACACAAACACACGCTTACATACACAAACACATGCTTAGATACACAAACACCCCATAGACTGTAAACACACACGCTTAAATACACGCACACCTCACAGACTGTTGACGTGTAAACGCACACGCTTACATACACAAACACCTCACAGATTGTAAACACACACCTCACAGACTGTAAACATATAAACGCACACCCTTGCATACACAGACACCTCACAAACTGTAAACATATAAACGCACACCCTTACATACACACACACCCCACAGACTGTAAACACACACCCTTACATACACACACACCCTACAGACTGTAAACACACACCCTTACATACACACACACCCCACAGACTGTAAACACACACCCTTGCATACACACACACCTCACAGACTGTAAACACACACCCTTACATACACACACACCTCACAGACTGTAAACACACACCCTTACATACACACACACCTCACAGACTGTAAACACACACCCTTACATACACACACACCCCACAGACTGTAAACACACACCCTTACATACACACACACCCCACAGACTGTAAACACACACCCTTACATATACACACACCTCACAGACTGTAAACACACACCCTTACATACACACACACCTCACAGACTGAGTCCTTTGTCTGAAGCGGCACGGCAACAAGATGTCCGCCAGGCTCACAATCCACTTCTGTTGTCCAAACCCAAGGCGGATTGTTTTTGTTTAGTACGTATGAAATGTTGATTGTAATCTCCTAGGTGATTCTCATGCTGTGTACACTTACAGTATATCATGACTGTGTATCTTCATCTAGCATAGCAATAGCATTACAATGCAATAGCTGTTCTGCGTGAACTTATTTTATTTATTTATTTTTGACACACCACTTTAGGACTCGTCTTATATAGAACGTATAGTATATATTCATGTCTATATACTACCATTTGATACCACAAAAACATTTAAATATCAATAACGAGCAAAATTGGCGTTGAAATAAGCAAACTGCCTCTCTCTCAGCTGAAGTCAGGCAGAGTTGTGGTCTGAGCACGGCTCCGCCAGCGACAACACGCTACACGTTACCTCTACATGATAAACATGATCATACTACATGACCATCATTAACACGCTGTGTCTGTCGGGGCCCAGAGCACCGTGTGAGAGAGGCCAGGGTCAACGCCGTGATAACGCTCCCGTCTCTAGGCTGTCTCAGCCAGGCATATATTTCACCTTAACCAACACATGAACTTTGAACCCCCCCTCCCCCATTCTAAAGGTCAGCCTTAATCATATCGTTCGTTGTCATCCTGAATCTGTGTTTAAAGAGAGAGAGGGGTAGAGGGAAGGACAGAGTGAGAGAGAGAGAGAGAGAGAGAGAGGGAGAGAGACAGAGAGAGAGAGAGAAAGAAAGAGAGAGAGAGAGAATAGAAAAAAAGAGGGAGTGAACAAGAGAGCCTCCTAAATGACCCATAATTCATAGCGGGTGAGCCATCTTCTTCCTGAGCTCGTCTGAGTCATCAGATCTAATGTCCCTCCTCACCTTCAACGATCTCAGGACAGCATAGAAACAGTACCCATAGAACAAACCTTAGGACAACGCAGAAACCGTACCCATAGAACAAACCTCAGGACAACGCAGAAACAGTACCCATAGAACAAACCTCAGGACAACGCAGAAACAGTACCCATAGAACAAACCTCAGGATAACTTAGAAACAGCGTCCATAGAGCAAACCTCAGGAACACATAGAAACAGCACCCATAGAACAAACCTCAGGAAAACAGAAACAGCGTCCATAGAACAAACGCAGAAATAGGACAACACAGAAACAGCGTTCATAGAATGAACCTCCGGACAACGTAGACACAGTATCCATAGAATGAACCTAAGGACAATGTAGACACAGTATCCATAGAATGAACCTAAGGACAATGTAGAAACAATTTTAATAGAACAAACCTTAGGAAAACATAGAAACAGTACACATAGAACGAATCTCAGTAAAACAACCAAAAGCTATGTAGAAACAGTTTTTATAGAACTAACCTTAAGAAAACCACCAACAGCGACACAGAAATAGTATCAATAGAACTACCACTAACCCACCTCTGTTCCGTGAAGCGTTGCTCTATGGGTCTGCTATTTTGTCCTTTGCTAGCGAGAAAATAAGCCACACCAGTCAAACAGAATAGAATGGGTATCAACAACAACAAAGCAACAAACACAACAAAACAACAACAACAAAACAACAACAACAACAAAATAGAATCTAATGAAACGTGTTGGTCATACTAGATAGCAAACGTAAGTAAAACGGTAAGCGAAGGTTCGAGTGTGGCCGTTGTTTATCCACCACGATTATGTAGGTGTCTGATCTACACGTCATATTTCTATGGTGAATGGCAGCCTGGTCCACTCAGCGATCAGAAGGTGATGCTTCCCCTTTAGCTGGCCTTTAATGGGGTGCTCCTATTGATATGCATTACATCTCCTCTGGGGAAGAATAGAGCAGGCCTCCTCCTTTGTGGTGCAGGAGTCTAAGGGGGTCGTGACCTCCGCAGCAGGAACTGGATTGGAATGAAAGGAGAGAGGTCTTGCGGTTCTGAATAGTAATGCTTCTATGTAGTCTAGCTGTGTTGTCTGACACGCTGAACGATGCAGGTAAGAAGAGATCAACTTTTTTTTTATTTACATATAGTTTTTATTTAAGAAAGAATATTCAGTTTTAATGAGTTACGGGGAGTTCAGGAGTCTTTGGGGTGTTTGAGACGTAGCAGGCGTTTCACATGGATAACCCTTGTCCTGGGTTCTGAAGACCCCATTACTCTGAGGTCAGAAGCCTCTATCCCTGATGGAACTCCTGCTCGGCTCCATTTGGAGGCGGGGTCCCGTAGGGCCGGCACCTTTCGATTGGTCACCTGAAGCAATCAGGTTTAGACCTAAGTGACCAAATCATGTCTAGGCCGATCGTGGCGTCACAACTATGACACTTGAACCCGCAGTTTGGATATTTATTCGATTTTTTAGATTAGATTATCTTCAATGTCCTTCGAAGGAGATGTGTTGTTGTCTCAGTCTGTGCAGAGTCGCGTATTAGCAATTGCTCATAAAAAATATATATAAATAGATATATACAGCGTATAAAGACATAAAAATAATACTATTAGCATTATTTTAATTGAATTGAATCTAGTACACCAACCCCCCCCCCTCCCCCCCCGACTTAGTGTAATACCAGTTTGCTTTTAAACGATAGCTAGATTAGTTCCCATGGCAACTCTTCGCTTTAGGGGTCCAATAAAGCAGGAAGAGATGTCTGTCCCCGAGGGCTGCTGGAAGCCTCTTAAGCCATGGAGGAGAGAGAGAGGCCCCTGTAATCCAGCCCTCAGGGCCCCTAGGAGCCTAAAGCGGCCATCGATTGATACGTTCACCTGAAAGCCTTAAATGAGTCCAAAAAAAAAAAAAAAAAGAAACGATCAAAGACGAAGACTGGAAAGATAAAGAGACCCTCCCCTCTTTTATTCAGGAGGAGGGAGGCTCGCATCATAAATAACATGGCAGGTCTGTGTTACAGGGAGACTATTCTGCTCCTCTGTTACTGTGGAGGAGGGAGGCCTGCATCATAAATAACATGGCAGGTCTGTGTTACAGGGAGACTATTCTGCTCCTCTGTTACTGTGGAGGAGGGAGGCCCGCATCATAAATAACATGGCAGGTCTGTGGTTACAGGGAGACTATTCTGCTCCTCTGTTACTGTGGAGGAGGGAGGCCTGCATCATAAATAACATGGCAGGTCTGTGTTACAGGGAGACTATTCTGCTCCTCTGTTACTGTGGAGGAGGGAGGCTCGCATCATAAATAACATGGCAGGTCTGTGTGACAGGGAGACTATTCTGCTCCTCTGTTACTGTGGAGGAGGGAGGCCTGCATCATAAATAACATGGCAGGTCTGTGTTACAGGGAGACTATTCTGCTCCTCTGTTACTGTGGAGGAGGGAGGCCTGCATCATAAATAACATGGCAGGTCTGTGTTACAGGGAGACTATTCTGCTCCTCTGTTACTGTGGAGGAGGGAGGCCTGCATCATAAATAACATGGCAGGTCTGTGTGACAGGGAGACTGTGTATTCTGCTCCTCTGTTACTGTGGTGCTATGATATGTGACGTGTGAGGGTAACGTAAAAATGAACTTCATCTGTCACCCACAGCTCTCACACACCCCCGACACCCCTCACCTCCCACCCCCCTCACCCCCCGACACCCCTCACCCCCACCCCCCTCACCCCCCGACACCCCTCACCTTCCACCCCCCTCACCCCCCGACACCCCTCACCCCTCCTCAGGTCTGGTGAACTTGTTAAACAGTGTCGTGTAGTTTTTAATCGTTCCTGTTGGTTTTGACTCCACTGTCACTGAAATGCTGTTCGTCTCTCGTATAGAAATACCAAAGCCTGGCAGGGAAAAGTGTGTTAGACTATCAGCAGCACGGTACATAGACTATCAGCAGCACGGTACATAGACTATCAGCAGCACGGTACATAGACTATCAGCAGCACGGTACATAGACTATCAGGAGCACGGTACATAGACTATCAGGAGCACGGTACATAGACTATCAGGAGCACGGTACATAGACTATCAGGAGCACGGTACATAGACTATCAGGAGCACGGTACATAGACTATCAGGAGCACGGTACATAGACTATCAGGAGCACGGTACATAGACTATCAGGAGCACGGTACATAGA
The DNA here is from genome assembly GCA_026901105.3 of Galaxias olidus. NCBI lineage: Eukaryota > Metazoa > Chordata > Actinopteri > Galaxiiformes > Galaxiidae > Galaxias > Galaxias olidus. The sequence goes on along the minus strand of JAPMUY010002499.1, from coordinate 76,791 downwards.
CTATCAGGAGCACGGTACATAGACTATCAGCAGCACGGTACATAGACTATCAGGAGCACGGTACATAGACTATCAGCAGCACGGTACATAGACTATCAGGAGCACGGTACATAGACTATCAGCAGCACGGTACATAGACTATCAGGAGCACGGTACATAGACTATCAGGAGCACGGTACATAGACTATCAGCAGCACGGTACATAGACTATCAGCAGCACGGTACATAGACTATCAGGAGCACGGTACATAGACTATCAGGAGCACGGTACATAGACTATCAGCAGCACGGGACATAGACTATCAGGAGCACGGTACATAGACTATCAGGAGCACGGTACATAGACTATCAGGAGCACGGTACATTTCTCCTAAGGCTAGAGACCATCTTTTTGAGTTAAGTCCCTAACATGGACCCGCCGGCTGGCAAAGCTTTGGATTAGCTCTGTGTTTATTTTTGTTTACCTTTCTTTAACACTGTCCTTTCAGAATGTAGTCAGACCACCTATCACCCCCTCACCCCCCAACCCCCTCACCCAATCTCTCTATATCATCCCATACTCCCCTCTGTCTTCCCCTATCACCCCCTATCATCCCCTCACTGTCTCTCTCTCTCTCTCTCTCTCTCTCTCTCTCTCTCTCTCTCTCTCTCTCTCTCTCTCTGTCTCTCCATATCCCCCTATTGCCCCCCCTCTCTCGCTCCCTCTCTTTCTCTCTCTCTCTCTCCCTCTCTCTCTCTCTCTCTCTATATCACACCCCCTTTCTCTCTCCATCCTGCCCATCGCCCTCCCCTTCTTTGTCTAATACCCCCCCTCTCTGTCTCTCCCTATCACCCCCCAATCACCCCCCCCCCCCCCCGACCTGCTAAGTCTTCCCCTCTGCGTGGTCCTGTTCTGTTCTGAGCAGCAGCTGCAGGTAGTAATTACTGATTAGAGCAGGGAAGTGGAGACGGATGCAGCGTCCAATCAGAGAGTGCCGCCCGCAGTAGGGGCCTCTTCACAATGCCTTGTAATTAACAAGGTAATTGGTCAGAGATGGCCCATGATTTCTCCAGTTCTCTGCTATTTGCATGTCATCGCAGGACAGAAAGAGAGTTTTTTTTTTTGTGGTGTTCATGCTCATTTGTACTCTGAGTGAAAAGGCTTATGTGCCGAGCTCGGCTGTCCAAGGATACGTTTATAATCACAGGGTGTTGAACATAGAAAGTATGCACTCTGAGTTCAAAGTCATGATCAAGAGCGGGGCGTTCGTTTTTGTTTGTAGTGTCATGTAAAAAGTAAGAGGCACGGGCACGCGCACACACACACAAACACACACACAAACCCACGCACACAATCACACACAGACACACACACACACAACCACACACACACACACACACACAGACACACACACACACACACAGACACACAGACACACACACACACACACACACACACAACCACAAACACACACACAATCCCTCTCGTAGATGAAGTACAGTCTGAGTTGCCCTTAACATTACAGCATCCTATGGGAACATGTCTCCTCTGGTCTCCTTCTCCGTGGATGAATCCCCTGTTCTGCTCTCATTTACATAGCCTGCATGATAACAGGCGCTTAGCCTTCTCCCTCCAGACAAAGACATGTACAGCAGCACTCATTCTGATTGGCTGATATCGATCACCTTTTTCTCTAGGAAGACTTCCGCCGGATTAAGGTGTCGCAGTGGCACTTGTTTCCTTGGCGACGAGGCGTTTTTATTTTATTTTATTTTTTTTTTTTGCAGAGCGACTCTTTAATCTAAAGGGGATGTGGAGGCACTTCCCTTTACTGGTTCCACCGGTGCCTCTATCTCCTGGCTTACCTTTTAAGCCGCTGCATGGCAGGGCTTCTTTGTGGCCGACTTAAATGTGTTAGTGGATGGAAAGTTGAAGTGTTTCATTTCGCCGCACCGCCGAATAGAATCTGTAGGGTGGGTGGGGTGGGGGGGGGGGGTTAGGAGAAAAAAGGGGGGGGGGTCTCCCCCCCCCCCCCCCCACCCCTAGCTGCACTCCTCCCACAGAATTTAACACGTGTCTTTCATTCAGTGTTGTCGGGTAAGTTAGCAAAGTGGGGGTGGACTGGAGAGAGAGAGAGAGAGAGAGAGAGAGAGAGAGAGAGAGAGAGAGAGAGAGAGAGAGAAGAGAGAGACAGAGAGAGAGAGAGAAAGAGAGAGAGAGAGAGAGAGAGAGAGAGAGAGAGCGAGGGAGAGCGAGGGGGGGGTGAGGGGGGGAGGGGGGGTGAGGGGAGCGAGAGAGTAAGAGGGAGAGAGGGGGAGTGAGGGGAGAGAAAGAGAGAGAGAGAGAGAGAGAGAGAGAACTACATATCCTGTCGTCACCAGAGAGCAAAGAAAAAAGGGGAGAAGGAAATAGTAAGAGAGGGAGGAGGGAGGGAGGGAGGGAGGGAGGGTAGGAGACAACATTATGTAGGAGGGAGGGAGGGAGGGAGGAAGGGAGGGAGGGAGGAAGAGGGAGGGAGGGAGGAGTCCTACTCAGTAAATTGATGAAACAGGCAGGCCGTTAATAATATATGAAGTTTTCAAAATTCACTCTTGGAATCTTACGGGGAAAAGAGAGAGAGGGAGGAAAAAAAGAGAGAGAGAGAGAGAAAGAAGGAGAAGTACATGGAATGGAGGGGGGGATGGTTGGCAGGGCAACACGATTGTTTCCCATGTTATTGATGTGCCGTGACGTTTGTTACTTTCAGTTTCTGCACGTTTTGGAGCAGAGAACTGTGGGTGACAGACGAAGATCATTTTTACATTACCCCCCCTTCACATATCCAGCAGGGGGGGTGAGGGGTGTCGGGGGTGGGGGGGGGGGTGGGGGGGGGGAGGGTTGTTGAGGGGGTGAGGGGTTTGGGGGGGTGTGGTGAGTGGTGTGTGAGAGGTGTGGGTGACAGATGTAAATTTTTACGTTACCCTCCATCACATATCCAGCAGGGGGGGTGAGGGGTGTTGGGGGGGGGGGGGGGGGGTATTGGGTGGGTGAGCGTTGTTGAGGGGGTGAGGGGTTTGGGGTTGGGGGGGGGGGTGGTGTGTGTGAGAGGTGTGGGTGACAGATTAAGATCATTTTTACATTACCCCCCCTTCACATATCTAGCAGGGCGGGGTGAGGGGAGTTGGGGGGGTGAGGGTGGTTGAGGGGGTGAGGAGTTTGTGGGGGGGCTGGGGGGGGGGGGTGAGGGGTGTGTGAGAGGTGTGGGTGACAGATGTTAATTTTTACGTTACCCTCCGTCACATATCCAGCAGGGGGGGTTGAGGTGTGTCAGGGGTGGGGGTGGGGGGTACCTGTCTTTACTTCAACTTAGGGGAGAAGGAGGGGGGCAAAGGGGGGGGGGGGGGGCAGGTTGAATTCTGCTCCTGCTTCTTTTACCTGGTTAGCAAACATGCTGTTGAGAAGGAGATTGTGTTGCTCAGTGGCACAGCGGTCTGAGTGAATTTAGGGGAGACGGAGGGAGGGCTAGGGGGACAGAGGGGGGGGCAGGTTGAATGGAAGTTGGTTGAAGTTGCAACAGGGGGTTGAGATTGTGTTGCTCAAAAGCACAGCGGTCTGAGTGAACTAGGTCGGATTCCAGGTGGCTTTGTTTATTTGAACTTCCTCTGTTGTGGATTTGGATCGCTCCTCATTGGAATCCAGTCTCCTGCTTTGTCATCATAGATCTCCTTAACTTAACGTCACTTTATAACAGAGTTTATAGTAAGCGACACACGCTACATAGATCTCCTTAACATAGCGTCGCTTTCTAACAGACAGAGTTTACCGTAAGCGACACGCTACATAGATCTCCTTAACATAGCGTCGCTTTATAACAGAGTTTACCGTAAGCGACACACGCTACATAGATCTCCTTAACATAGCGTCGCTTTATAACAGAGTTTACCGTAAGCGACACGCTACATAGATCTCCTTAACATAGCGTTGCTTTATAACAGAGTTTACCGTAAGCGACACACGCTACATAGATCTCCTTAACGTAGCGTCGCTTTATAACAGAGTTTACCGTAAGCGACACACGCTACATAGATCTCCTTAACATAGCGTCGCTTTATAACAGAGTTTACCGTAAGCGACACACGCTACATAGATCTCCTTAACATAGCGTTGCTTTATAACAGAGTTTACCGTAAGCGACACACGCTACATAGATCTCCTTAACATAGCGTCGCTTTATAACAGAGTTTACCGTAAGCGACACACGCTACATAGATCTCCTTAACACAGCGTCGCTTTCTAACAGACAGAGATGACCGTCAACGACACACACACTAC
>JAPMUY010002499.1:57500-67500 GCA_026901105.3 Galaxias olidus | reverse complement strand
TATCTATCTATCTATCTATCTATCTATCTATCTATCTATCTATCTATCTATCTATCTATCTATCTATCTATCTATCTATCCATCCATCCATCCCTCCCTCCCTCCCTCTCTCTCTCTCTCTCTCTCTCTCTCTCTCTCTCTCTCTCTCTCTCTCCTGCCCTCTCCTCTTCCCTCCCTCCTGTGTAGTTGCTGTTGAGGCTGGCCTGCCCTCTGGGAGCCAGACCCTGGGCTCAGCCCTTTAGCGTGCTAATGGCTAGTGACACTCACTCTCAGTAATAATAATCACCTTTGGGGCTTCTCCTGTGTTTCCAGTCTCAATGACAAGCTCTCCCGTTAGGACGAATCAATAACCACCTCCTCCCCTAGCTCTTCCTCTCTCCTCCTCCTCCCCCACTCCTCCTCTCCTCTCATTCCCCTTCTCCCCCCCGATGACAATTCCTACCCTCTGACCAGCTCTTGCTCTCTCCTCCTCCTCCTCCTCCTCCCCCTCTCCTCCTTTGATTTGGATGAGTGCCCGTAACTCGCCCCTTAAGACCATTTTCTTTTCTTTCACTTCTTTCTTTTTTTCTTTCTTTCATTCTTTCTTTCTTTCCTTCTTTCTTCTTTTTTTTCTTTTCATCAACCACTGATTTTATTTCTCTTCTGTCTCTATGATGATAGGCTCATCAAACAATAGCCTTGTAGCTTTTTTTATTTGTATTTTTTTAAGACGGTTTATTTTGAAGCGTTTGAAGAACGTTTGTGAGGACTGAATGAAGAGTCAGCTTCTCGATGCCCGGCGACTAAATCCATCGATGCTCTGGGGATCATCGCACGCCAGCCACATATTCTACATTTAATCACTTTAATAACGTCTTAATGTGCTATTAACTTTACAAGGCCACTAATACAGAGTTTGTCACAGGCAAACGTAAAAAGGAGATTATTTTCATTCATTTTATTAATGTGAAATATTAGGAAATTATTCATATTAAACAACAGCAAAATTAGATTATTATAATTAAAAACCTGTTCTATGAGGCTATCAGAAATTCTTTACGTTATGAAGACTTTTAAATAATAAAGGTTGGAACTTTAAAACCGTGCTCACACTGCGCCCTCACCTTTTTCATTTGACCCTATAATCTAGAGTGCAGTAGAAATCTTACCTCTGCTGCGACTTTGAGAGATGACAATTAGAATAATTCCATATTTTATCAGACGGTAGTTTTTTTTTCCTTCCCCCACTGCTATTAAGCAATTAGCGTTGAGTTGGCAGTCGATTAGTAATTTCGTCCAGGGCCAAAGACAAGAGGGGCGGTGGCTAGGACGTGAAAAATGACCTTCCGACCGAAATAATACGTTTAAAGTAGAACTGTGGGAGTCAGGAAAATCCCCCACGCCCTCAACGAGCTCCGCTTCTAATTCTGGGCTAATGAGTTTTATTAAATTACAACCCCACCTCACGCGTCGGGATAAAGGGAGCGAGTTGGCAGGAATTCTGTAGGGGATATGTTTTCTTATTCTTATTACACGAGTAATGAGGGGTAGAGGAAGGAAGTGTTTAAGTCATTCAGTCTGCTCAGGAGCTGGGTGAGGGACTGACCGACTGACTGACTGGCTGGCTGGCTGGCTGACTGACTGACTGACTGGCTGACTGGCTGGCTGACTGACTGACTGGCTGACCGGCTGGCTGACCGACTTAATGACTGACTGGCTGACTGGCTGACTGGCTGACTGGCTGACTGACTGGCTGGCTGACTGGCTGGCTGACTGACTTGTTGACTGACTGACTGACTGACCGGATGTTTTACTGGCTGATTGGCCGGCTGGATGTATAACTGGCTAGCTGACTGACTGACTGACTGACTGACTGACTGACTGACTGGCTGACTGACTTGCTGACTGACTGAATGACTGACTGACCGGATGTTTTACTGGCTGATTGGCTGGCTGACTGTCTAGCTGGCTGGCTGACTGGCTGACTGGCTGACAGGTTGACTGACTGGCTGGCTGGCTGGTTGACTGACTGGCTGACTGACCGGATCTTTTACTGGCTGACAGGTTGACTGACTGGCTGGCTGGCTGACTGACAGGCTGACTGACCGGATGTTTTACTGGCTGACAGGTTGACTGACTGACTTGCTGACTGACTGACTGACTAACTGACCGGATGTTTTACCGGCTGATTGGCTGGCTGACTGTCTAGCTGGCTGACTGCCTGGATGTTCTACTGGCTGATTGGCTGGCTGACTGTCTAGCTGGCTGACTGACGGGATGTTTTACTGTCTGATTGGCTGGCTGACTGTCTAGCTGGCTGACTGCCTGGCTCTGTGAAGCCAATGCTAAAGCTGTCCGTTATCCGACTAAACGAAAGTGACGAGAGCGTGTTAATGAGCGTCCTTCACATTAGGAGTGCCTGCTGTCTGGAGAGAGGCTCACTCCGCCACAGAGCTCACTGGAGAACCGGAAAAAAGACAGGAAGAGAAAGGAGGGATAGAGGAGGAGAGAATGGAATGAATGAGAAGAATCTGTAGGGCTATCCAGACAGTATATTTGTTGGTGAGAGACAGACAGTCATACGCGCACACACACGCACACACACACACACACACACACTCAAACCCACACACACACACACACACACAGGGGGATGATAGTTGATTCATCCATGAGATAAGGTCACACCTCATTACAGGGGAGGGGTGCACTTATGTCTAAAACGAGAGCACACCACACACACACACACACACACACACACACACATACACTCTCTCACACACACACACACACACACACACACACACACACACTCAGATTTCTACCCCCATTACCCCTATCTGTCCCACAGAGTAGAAAAGGCGATTTGAGTTATGCTGACGGGCAGCACTCTGGAGGAGAGGAGAGGAGGAGGGGAGAGGAGAGGAGGGGAGGGGAGGGGAGGGGAGGGGAGAGGAGGAGAGGAGAGGAGATTGGAGAGTAAAGGATAGGAGGAGAGGAGAGGAGAGGAGAGGAGAGGAGGAGGAAGGTGGTGGAGGTGAAGGAGGAGAGCATGAGGAAGCAGACTACGGTGATGATGAGGAGGTGTAGAGGTTAGGCTTTCATGAAAAAAAACAACCAAAAATACCTCAGAAGAAGAGTTTCCCCTCTTAACACTTCCTTCGTGATAATTTGTTACCATTTCCCAAAGATAAAGATGGCAGGGTTGTTATTACTCAGAGGCCACCAACAGCATCGTTCGCTAATGCCATGAGGGGGCGCAGTGCAGGTAAAGCTCTCTGCTGCTCTAGAACCCCTTTAATCTGAGGGCCCACTGCCTCTAGAACCCCTTTAATCTGAGGGCCCACTGCCTCTAGAACCCCTTTAATCTGAGCACCTACTGCCTCTAGAACCCCTTTAATCTGAGCACCTACTGCCTCTAGCCCGGCCCCAGCGCTGTCTGTGCTTCTCTCTCTCTCTCTTGCTCTCTTTTGCTCTCTCCTCTCCTCTCTCTCTCCCTTTCTATCTCTCTCTCTCTCACTTTCTCTCTCACTTTCTCTCTCTCACTCTCGCTCTCTCTTCCTCTCTCTCTCTCTTTCTCCCTCTCTCTCTTTCTCTATCCTCTCCTCTCTCTCCTCTCCTCTCTCTCTCTCTCCCTCTCTCTCCCCCTCTCTCTCCTCTCTCCTCTCTCTCGCATCTCTCCACTCTCTCTCCTCTCTCCTCTCCTCTGCTCTCCCTCTCTCCCTCTCTCTCTCCTCTCTCCTCTCCTCTCCTGTCCCTCTCTCCCTCTCTCTCTCCTCTCTCCTCTCCTCTCTCTCTCTCTCTTCACTCTGCCTCCTCCTCCTCTCTCTCCTCTCCCCTCTCTCTCCTCTTCTCTCTCTCTCTTTCCTCCTCATTTTTTTAGCACTATGTCGGTCTCGTCTAGCCCCTATTGTAGAACCATGATCTCCTGCTACAATGGAAGAGGTAGTGAGCAAAGTGGAGTGGATTGTGAATGAACTGCAGAAGAGGATGCTGTAGGTGTGTGTGTGTGTGTGTGTGTGTGTGTGTGTGTTCAGGGACGTGTGTGTGTGTGTGTGTGTGTGTGTGTGTGTGTGTGTGTGTGTGTGTGTGTGTGTGTGTGTGTGTGTGTGTGTGTGTGTGTGTGTGTGTGTGTGTGTGTGTGTGTGTGTGTGTGTGTGTGTGTGTGTCTCTCCACTTTGCCGGGTACTCTGAATCCTATCTCAGCCACATATGCTTTGGAGGGCCACTACAGGACAGAAGTGGGTTTTGTGTGAAGCTAATACTCCAGGAGGGGGATTCTTTCCCTGTCACTACCTAGGTAACGCTGCTTTGGAACGGCTGCCTGTGGCTTTGCCTGTCTGAAAAGAAGATCCAAAGGTCCTTTATGACAACACGAGTGTCAATAAATACCTTCTGTATTCGACATAAGTCTGCTTTGCTTTGCTTGCGTTTGTATTTTAAGTGTCTGTACAACAAGATATTTGCACTTTACCGTGTTGATTCATACAGTATATGCGATTAACAAAACAAAAAAATCTATTCTATTATCAGTTCATTTGAGTACAATGATGTAATTGTAATTTGAACAATACGTATGTCCAGAGTTTATGATTGTGACAGATCTCAGCAGTGAAGTCAAACGTTCGTAATAATAAATAAGGCGGTTACTTTGTGTTCCCTCTGAGGCCCTCGTTACTGTCACAGAGCAGAGAATACGTTAACGCTCTGAAATAAGGCGGTTACTTTGTGTTCCCTCTGAGGCCCTCGTTACTGTCACAGAGCAGAGAATACGTTAACGCTCTGAAATAAGGCAAAGTGTAATTCCACTCGTGCAAGGGCAGCCCTCTCTTCCTGTCCTCCCTTCGTCTTTCCTCCCTCCAAATCCCTCCATTTCAGGAGATTAACCAAGGAGCGCCATAAATGTCCGACTTCTTACCCCCCCCACCCCCACCCCGTCTCCCCTCCAATTTCCCCCTCCGGGTCCTCCAGCTTCCAGAAGCCAGCGCTGCGTGTCAGATAAAAAATAAAAAGCATCACCTAATTCACTCAAGCACAAAATACAATTCTGCCGAGCGGCGCGGCGAAGAGCGAGAGAGAGAGCGCATGTGTACGTGCACGGCTGGAGGAGAGAGTGCATGTGTACGTGCACGGCGGGAGAGAGTGCGTGTGTACGTGCACGGCTGGAGAAGAGAGTGCATGTGTACGTGCACGTCTGGAGGAGAGAGTGCATGTGTACGTGCATGGCGGGGGGAAAGAGTGCTTGTGTAGGTGCACGGCTGGATAGAGTGCATGTGTAGGTGCACGTTTGGAGGATAGGCCTGCTCTGTGGGCCGTAGGGGCGCTCCATCACTTCATTAATAAAAGAGCCACTTACTCAATCCCCTGGCCCTGTGCATGGCAAACAGACCCGCCTCTCTGGACTGTCTGAGGGGTTTGATTTGTCCTGCTTCTTCTTTATTGGTGGCCTCCGTGGTCGGGGTTAATCATGCCGTAGGACAGGAAGTGGTCATGCTGCTCCTCCTCGTACTCACCTCTCTGAAGGGGCCCCTTAAGCTGGTCTAATACCTTATGTAGAGCTGCTCATCTGGGTTCATAAGGGAACCATGTTCCCTTAGTACAATGAATAAACGAGTGAACAAATTAACTATTGAATGAATGAATGAATTAATGAATGAATGAATGAAGGTTCTATTGATTCAAAGGCACCATTGCTGTGACTGCTGAGAACAAGTGCACTGTATGAGCAGTTTTAACCTGCAGAGAGTGGCTGTTCTATTTGTTCCAGTTCTACGTCAGGGCCCTCCAAGCCTATAGAGACGAGAATAAAGGAAAGACTGAATCCCACTCACAGGAAGACACTCATCTCTGTCCGTTGTACGGAGTCTAGCTCTGTACTTTTCTCGGGTGTGTGTGTGTGTGTGTGTGTGTGTGTGTGTGTGTGTGTGTGTGTGTGTGTGTGTTTGTGTGTGTGTGTGTGTGTGTGTGAGTGAGTGTGTGTGTGTGCGTGTGTGTGTGAGTGTGTGAGTGTGTGTGTGTGCGTGTGTGTGTGTGTGTGTGTGTGTCTATCCTTTCCAGCTCCTCCTCCTCCTCCTCCACCAGTGAATTATGAATGTAGACAAACAGACGGATGACTAATTAATGTTTGTGTGGTGCGGCGACCGGGCCGGCAGGCGGGCGGGCAGCACAACAAAGGTTTCCCCCGGCGACCGGCGCTAACGAGCTCATTGGATGACGCAGCCTCCGCATGCTGTAGGCGGACGGCGAGGGGGGCTGGGGTGGGGGGAGGCGGGGAGGGGGGGGGGGGGGCACGGAGGTGAGGAGTGGGAGTAGATTGCGGTACTGATTGGTACCAGCGGGTCAAGGGGGGGTTGGGGGGGGGGGAGGCTTATTGAAATGTCATCGATATCCACTGGGTTCTGACCTCGCTATCATAGTGGAGTGACTCAAGGACCACACACACACACACACACACACACACACACACACACACACACACACACACACACACACACACACACACACACACACACACACACACACAGACACACACACACACACACACACACACACACACACACACACACAGACACACACACAGACACACACACAGACAAACACACACATGCACACCTTCAAGGAAAGCACTTGGTATAATGCATGCACAAACCCACAGAAAAACACATGCCACTGTATAGAAGCATATGCAACAAGCACACACACACACACACACAAGCACACAAACACACACGCATACACACACATACACACAATCACACACCACACACACACAAATACAGACAACACACGCTACAGTACAGACACACACACACACACACACACACACACACACACACACACACACACACACACACACAATAACACACGTAGACAGCACACGCGCACGCAGTCACAAATAAAGACAGCACACGCTACAGACACATATGTACACACAGGGATCCGACGTTTTTTAATTGTGGTAGAGGAGAAAAAAAGGTGAATGAAAGCCACTCAGTTTAGATGTCAAAGTGCGTCTGCCAGTCAGGTTCTTCGTAACGTAGACGTACAAACATCTAGTAATGCCACCACCTCATTTTCTCTCTGAAACAGCTTGAATCTTTCTAATACTGCCGCTCTGCAACTTCAAGTGAATTTGATGACTGTCAGTGTAATTGTGTTTTTAATCGAATAGAAGTGAGTTGGAATGGATCTTCATACAGTATAAGAGTTTAATATGAATGTGCTTTACACACAGTGGTTGGTGGGAGATTTGGGTTTGGGTGAGACCAGGCCGGCTAGGATGGAGTGTCTAATAAACGTAAAAACATCCAAAACGAGACTCTCTCTGCGACAAAAAATCCAAGCCTACCTGCGGGTAGGAATGTAAAATGTAGTAGCATGCTCTGTAGAGGTACGTTCATTTAGTGCCTCCACCATCGCAACACTGCCATCAGTTGGAGTTGGCAACGGTTGCTAAGGAAGGGCAGGCTTGTTTTGTTCTTGTTTGTGAAAGGTTGAATGCTTAAAATGGCGTGGTACATATCAGCTACTGAAGTGTAACAAACTCAGGTAGAAGATACGGTAAGTGAAGGAAATAAAAAACAACTTGCTTCTTGTCCATTTAAAAAAAATAATAGAAATGACCCGTTGTCATGCACAGTCAGACTGACTGACGAGGAGTTCCCCTTGGCAACAGAACTCCAACAAACAGGTGCCTGTCGCGTCCAATCAGGTCACTGCGGCGCAACGCTGTTTCCTGGAAGGAGGAGAGGTAGAGATGTTTTTCTCTCTCTCTCTCTCTCTCTCTCTCTCTCTCACTCTTTTCCTCTGCTTTCTCTCTTTTATTCCTCCTCCTCCTCCTCCTCTTCCTCCTGCTCTTCGTCTTCTCAGATGTTGTTTTATTCATGGTGGGCTCAGGGTTCATTTGCCGTGTCTCATGTAGATTTAGGGAAAGCAAACAACCCGGTAAATCCGGCAGAACATTTCTTCGACTAAATGACATTTTGCCGCTTGGCGTCGGCTAATCGTAAAGAGAGCGATGGCGGCAGAGCGCTACTTAAACCTCGTGTCTCCAGGCAAATATCACCATGAGCCGGGGATTCTTTGAAGTGTTTGCCGTCTTCCGTAAGACCACCCCCCCCCCCCCCACCCCCACACACACACACACACACACACAACTTACCTTTCCCCTCCCATCCCACTGAGAATCTGAAAGAACCTGCGTTCTCCCACTCAACACACACACACACACACACACACACACACACACACACACACACACACATCTAAAAACACACACTCAAACCCTCCCCACCCACACATACACACTCAAACCCCACACACACACACACACACAAACACACGCACACACACACTCACAGAACCGAGAGCATGCACAAGCGTGTACGTGCACACAAGCACACAAAGAGCCTATCGCTTCACCACGGCATAATTTAGGATGCGCTTCTGCAGTTTGGTGTGTAGACTGAGAATGCTGTGGCTGGTCTGGGTGTACATAATGTATTGTGTTTGTATTTGCATTCCTCCACAGCTTGGTTTGAATCAGAAAAGAGGAAGCTGAGGCCCTCACTGTTGCAGCCATAGACGTGAGACAGGTAGAACAGACAAGCGTTTCAACGCTATAGACAAAAAACATAGAGCTAAGACAGGTAGAACAGACAGGTGCTTCACCACTATAGACAAAAAACATAGAGCTAAGTCAGGTAGAACAGACAAGCGTTTCAACGCTATAGACAAAAAAACATAGAGCTAAGACAGGTAGAACAGACAGGTGCTTCACCACTATAGACAAAAAACATAGAGCTAAGACAGGTAGAACATACAGGTGCTTCACCACTATAGACAAAAAACATAGAGCTAAGTTAGGTAGAACAGATAAGCGTTTCAACGCTATAGACAAAAAAACATAGTGCTAAGACAGGTAGAACAGACAGGTGCTTCACCACTATAGACAAAAAACATAGAGCTAAGACAGGTAGAACAGACAAGCGCTTCAACGCTAAAGACAAGAAGCATAGACATGAAACAGGTAGAATACACATGCGCTTCACCGCTATAGAGGAAAAAAAAATAGAGCTAAGACAAGTAGAACAGACAGGCGCTTCACAGCTTTAGACAAAAAACATAGAGTTAAGACAGATAGAACAGACAGACGCTTCACCGCTATAGAGAAAGACAAAGACGTGAGACATGTAGAACAGACAGGCGCTTCACAAACAGACAACACATATAGACATATATAGGCTATAGACAACAAAACATAGAGCTAAGACAGGTAGAATAGACAGGTGGTTCACCGCTATAGACATAAAACATAGAGCTAAGACAGGTAGAATAGACAGCTTTGGAAGAAGCCTGGTTCTTTTTCTTCCTCTCGTCTCACAGAGACGCGGTCTACGACACGGAGGGGGGGGGGGGGGGGCTGACGACCCAACGCTCCATCTGTTTCCTGTCTCACAGCTGACAGGGGGGGGGGGGGGGGTTATGTTTGCCGCGCGGTGTTTTTGTCTGTCAGCATATCGTGTGTTAACTGAGAGGGGACGGACGGACGCCTGTGAAGAGAGAGAGAGACTGTGGAGCTGTGCAGGGTGACACAACTGTCAGCCCTTCCAGCTGTTTGGCTGGGTGTGTGTGTGTGTGTGTGTGTGTGTGTGTGTGTGTGTGTGTGTGTGTGTGTGTGTGTGTGTGTGTGTGTGTGTGTGTGTGTGTGTGTGTGTGTGGCTGTATGCTAATCATTAACTAGTACACCAATTGTTAAATAAATGCAAAATGAACTATACTATTGTTAAAGGGGTTCTAATAATAGCAGTAATAATATTATGTATGGATTCCACTTGTTTCCCGCTGAAAATTAACAAATTAAAGGGAGACCCATTGTTTAATACGGAACCGGTTTCAAAATAAAAGCCAACCATACAAAGATTAGTATGAGATGAAAATGTTTGAGTGTGCGTGAACGTGCGTGTCAGGTGTGTTTCTACAGTGTCACAGACCATAGCAACCTCAGTAAAAAGCCCTGTGG
>JAPMUY010002499.1:40000-47500 GCA_026901105.3 Galaxias olidus | reverse complement strand
CAAAAGTCTTAAAGGGGCAGGTTGATATTGTGTGACCCGATTAAGGTCGGAACAGGAAGGAACATGTAACTAGAAACTTCACAGAAGAATTTAAAAAGACACCACGTTAGCTCCTAACGATACTAGCTGCTGCATAGCACTCTGGGCTGAAGAGGAGGTTAAGGTTAGAGGTTAAGGTTCATTTACCAAATGTTTGTGTTTTCCAATGAGATGAGAAAGGCAAAGAGTACAATAATGAAAATGAAAGTCTATATTTAAATATTTTTTTATAAAAATATTGATAACTGGATCTCAGTATTGTTCTTTTGTCCGTAATGGCCTGTGTTCCTTGTGACACAACTTCTTTTTTTTTTTACAACAATAACAATTAAGCCATCAAAAATAACAATCAATCCAAAAAGAATAGTCAATTCAATCTTAGTTAGCTGATGAAAAAAAAAATATATGTCTAGACTTGGCAAAATCCTGTTTGGTTCTCCTTGGTGTAAAATGTCTGCCTGGGGGACGGGATCTGTGTTGTTCTTTTGTCAACGATAATGGCAAGTGTTCCTTGTGACACAACTTTTTTTTTTTACAGCTAGATCAAGTATCATTAAAATCAATCCAAAAGATTGACTGTCAATTCAATCTTACTGGCTGATTGGCTGATGAAAAAAAAAATATATGTCTAGACTGTGGCAAAATGACTGACTTTGACTGACTGACTGCTTGCATGACTGACTGACTGACAGACTGACTGACTGACTGCATGGCAGACAGACTGACTGAATGGCTGACTGACTGACAGACTGACAGACTTACTAACTGCCTGCATGGCTGACTGACTGACTGACTTACTAACTGCCTGCATGGCTGACAGCTAGATCAGAGTATTGATTAAACCCCTCCCTCTTGCTTGCCTGCCTGCAAGCTTATTGACTGGCTGGATGGCTGTCTTACTGGCTGATTGGCTGACTGACTGGCTGCCTGCATGGCAGACTGACTGACTGACTGACTGTGTGGCAGACTGACTGACTGGCTGACTGACTGACTGCATGGTAGACTGACTGACTTACTAACTGACTGACAGACTGACTGACTTACTAACTGCCTGCATGGCAGACTGACTGACAGACTGACTGACTGACTAACTGCCTGCATGGCTGACTGACTGACTTACTAACTGCCTGCATGGCTGACTGACTGACTGACTGACTTACTAACTGCCTGCATGGCTGACTGACTGACTGACTTACTAACTGCCTGCATGGCAGACTGACTGAATGGCTTCCATTGCTCCTGCTGGCCGCTCTCTCTCCTCTTCCTCCTCCTCCTCCTCCTCCTCTTGTCCTACCACGCGCCTCCTCCTCTCCCCGATGGTTTTGGTTAGGGGGGTTTGACAGTTCCTGCTCTTCCTCCTCCTCTTCCTCCTCCTCCTCCTCCTCCTCTCCCCGATGGTTTTGGTTAGGGGGGTTTGACAGTTCCTGCTCTTCCTCCTCCTCCTCCTCCTCCTCTCCCTGACGGTTTGAGTTAGGGGTTTGACAGTTCCTCTTCCTCCTCCTCCTCCTCTTCCTCCTCCCCTACATGCGCCTCCTTCCCTCCCTGATGGTTTGGGTTAGGGGAGTTTGACGGTTATTACATGTAGAGGGGAGATGGTCGTTCCCTGGTTTGAGTGGGGGGATTGACTCCCAAAGCAGAGCAGCTTATCGAGGCTTCTCTCAGACCGTTGCATGCCCACGCATTTGAATCCTCTTAACCCTCACCTTAACCTTACCATAGCCTATCTCTAACCTTAACCCTAACCCCTAGTCTTAACCCTTACCTTAACCTTAACCCTTATCTTAACCTTATTCCTAACCTTAACCTTACTGTTTGTAATGCCTAACCCCATTCTTATCCCTTACCTTAACCTTACTGTTTGAATTGACGTGGGCATATACATATCATAGTGGGCCAACCCCAGAGAAAGTGGACAGTTATTTCTTGAGAGTATTCGATAAGTTGTGATTTTATTGTGTGGCTGTTACATGGTGAAGTGGATATTATCTCTGCCTGTCATATCAACCTGACTCCCTTAATCATGACTTGTTGTTTTGAAGTGTAGTCTCAGCGAGTTGGTGTGAAACTGAATCAAATGACAGTTATGGTTAGTTATGTTACTCTACAGTATAAATATGACTCACAATAACGTTTTCAGATTTATTCAAACCATATGGTGAAAAATGTGTGGTTTGAAAGTGTGTTCTGGGGTGAATTCATGAACCAGCACTCTGTGTGTGTGTGTGACTATGGCTAATTCACTGACTATTGGATGTCAGTGTGTGTGTGTGTGTGTGTGTGTGTGTGTGTGTGTGTGTGTGTCATCCCCACTTAACAGTGCAGTGAGAGGGGGGGTAGAGAGAGGGAAAGAGGTGTTGAGAGAGAGAGAGGGGGGGGGGGGAGTGACAGAGAAATAGAGAGAGACAGAAGAGAGAGAGAGAGAGTGAGAACAAGAGAAGAGGCTGACCGAGAGAAGAAGAGAGAGAGAGAGAGAGAGAGAGGGATAGAAAAAAAGGGAAGAAAAAACTGGGCCTGGGCCTGGAAGAGAGAGCTGCTATTAGCTGTTAATTCTGAAACAAATTATGCAATTAGCTCTCACATCAGACTGTGGGCCAGAGAGAGAGAGAGGACGGAATAACCTTCACTTGATCCAGCTAGTCTCCCAAGCAGACGGAGGGAGGGAGGGAGGGAGAGAGGGAGGGAGGGAGGGAGGGAGGGAGGGAAAGGGAGGAATAAAGAGGTAGAAAAAAGAAGGGGGGGTAAACAAATGCAGGGCCAGGGAGAGAAGGAGAAGAGAAGAATGGAGGGAGGGGAGGGTAAAGAAGGAGGGCTAAAGTAAGGAGGGAGGGAGAGAAAAGAGCGGTAGAGAGACTCTTTTTTTAATTGGAGGATTTCCATTGCCGCTGTTGAACGTTGCCAGGCTCCAGGAGTGTCACTTTGACTTCCTCTCTCTCACTTCCCTCTGTCCCCTGTTTAGGAGGAGATTTTCATAATGTTGTTTCTTTGTTTTCTTTGAAATATTCATGTCGTTAGACAATGGGCTAATTTGTCTGTGGCTATGAGATAATATTGTCTGGGGGAGCTAGCAGCATGAATCCACTCGCCTGTGGAACGCAGGGAAGGTGTCGATTTCAAGGTGTCTCTCTGTGTGTGTGTGTGTGTGTGTGTGTGTGTGTGTGTGTGTGTGTGTGCGCACACGCTGGTGTCTGTGTGTTTCTCGGTGTGTGTGTGTGTGTGTGTGTGTGTGTGTTTACATCAAAGTACCACTCTCAATAAAGGTTAAATTGGACTAGCTGTCTCAACCAATAGCGTAACCAATCCAGTCCCAGTTTGACTAAACGCACACACGCACACACGTACACACTCACACACACACACACATGCACACACACACACACACACACACACACACACACACACACACACACGCACACACACAAATCTCTGTCCGGATTGGTCATTACCGTAACACAACCCAATTTGTAGACAATGAGGGAGCAGTTAATTCTAAGTAGTCCATTCATTTAGCATTGTTAGGAAGGAGGAGGTTTTCCCTGGTGCCTTCAGGAAGCAGGGAGTCAGAGAGAGTTACACATTAAACCAGGGACAACTCAATGGTCTGTAGTGTAATCCTAACAGGAGTTTCATAGCACTCCGTCTGTGAATGTGGATGTGGGTTTGAAGGGGGATCGGAGTCTTGTTTTGAACTGAGTGACAGTGAGAACAGACGCTCCATTAAGAGCATAGATTTCAGTTTGCCTGACGACGAAATCAAGCCTTCTTCATCTACTTAGTGCCTGTGCGGATTCTCCAAGCAAACTGATCTTTCTCTCCCTCTCTCTCTATGATCCCTGCCCCCCCCCCTCTCTCTCTCTCTTTCTTTCTCTCTGACTCTCCCCCTTTCTCTCTCTCTCTCTCTCTCTCTCTCTCTCTCTCTCTCTCTCTCCCCCCTTCTCTCTCTCTCTCTCTCTCTCTCTCTCTCTCTCTCTCTCTCTCTGACTCTCCCCCTTTCCCTCTCTCATTCTCTCCCTCTCTTTCCCTGTCTCTTTGCCCCCCCCACACACACACCTCTCTCTCTCTCCCTCTCTCTCAGTCTCTCTCAGTCTCTCTCTCTCTCGCTCTCTCCCTCCCTCGCTCTCTCTTCCTCCATATCTCTTCAGCTATCTCTCTCTCTCTGTGGTTTTCTTCAAAGCCAGAGATGTTTGGCGGTGTGGCTGAGGGTGGGGCGTGGCGTTGGAAGCGGCTTGGCCCCCACGCGGGGAGCAGTAATGAATTGGGACGCTATCGATGTGGAGCAGCCAAGGAAAGCCAGAGCTTATCACCAGAGGGTCGGCCATATGTTACATCTGGGAGCAGCCAGGGGGAGGGGACAGCAGACTGACAGACAGCCAGGGGGACGGGACAGACAGGCAGACAGACAGACAGGCAGGCAGGGGGAGGGGACAGCAGACTGACTGACAGGCAGGGGGAGGGGACAGCAGACTGACAGACAGGCAGGGGGAGGGGACAGCAGACTGACAGACAGGCAGGCAGACAGACAGGCAGGCAGGGGGAGGGGACAGACAGGCAGACAGACAGACAGGCAGGCAGGCAGGGGGAGGGGACAGACAGGCAGACAGACAGGCAGGGAGACAGGCAGACAGGCAGACAGACAGACAGACAGACAGGCAGGCAGGCAGACAGGCAGGGGGAGGTGACAGCAGACTGACAGACAGACAGACAGGCAGACAGACAGGCAGGCAGACAGACAGACAGGCAGGCAGACAGACAGACAGGCAGAAACAAACACATACAGACAAACACACACACATACACACACACACACACACACACACAGATCCTAGAACACACACACACACACATTTTTCTGCTGACACAGATTCAAATGTCACTCTACAAACACAATATAAATCAAGCCCTTCTGTCACTCGCACCCCCCACTACTCTGTGTGTGTGTGTGTGTGTGTGTGTGTGTGTGTGTGTGTGTGTGTGTGTGTGTGTGTGTGTGTGTGTGTGTGTGTGTGTGTGTGTGTATGTGGGCGTTTGATACGTAGAACAACAGAGGGTTGTTTCTGCATTCAGAGACGACACACACACACACACACACACACACATACACACAGACCAACATGCTGTTGGAAACATCTGGACCCTCAGTGCAGATCACTGATCAGAATCTAAGCGATGTGTAAACACTCTTTCCCTGGCCATGCATGAGCCAGGCAGATGTCAGCCTGACAGACAGCTACAGTTAGCCTGCTTTTAGGATTACCTTTTAAATAGAATTACCTTTTAAATATACGTAATTACCTTTTAAATAGAATTACCTTTTAAATATACGTAATTACCTTTTAAATACAATTACCTTTTAAATATACGTAATTACCTTTTAAATACAATTACCTTTTAAATATACGTAATTACCTTTTAAATAGAATAACCTTTTAAATATACATGATTACCTTTTAATAGAATTACCTTTTAAATAGAATAACCTTTTAATATACATAATTACCTATTAAATAGAATTACCTTTTTATAATAGAATTACCTTTTAAATAAAATAACCTTTTAAATATACATAATTACCTTTTAAATAGAATTACCTTTTAAATATACGTAATTACCTTGTAAATATTATTACCTTTTAAATAGAATTACCTTTTAAATATATGTTTCTTTTTGTTGGAAGTTGGACTGTTGGCATGTCCAGTGTGGGGGGAATAGGCTCTCTGTTGTGGGGCTCTGGAGCTGGTTCTAGGATGAGATGAGGGAACGTGGAGCTGGTTCTAGGATGGGATGAGGGAACGTGGAGCTGGTTCTAGGATGAGATGAGGGAACGTGGAGTTGGTTCCAGGATGAGATGAGGGAACGTGGAGCTGGTTCTAGGATGAGATGAGGGAACGTGGAGCTGGTTCTAGGATGAGATGAGGGAACGTGGAGCTGGTTCTAGGATGAGATGAGGGAACGTGGAGCTGGTTCTAGGATGAGATGAGGGAACGTGGAGCTGGTTCTAGGATGAGATGAGGGAACGTGGAGCTGGTTCTAGGATGAGATGAGGGAACGTGGAGCTGGTTCTAGGATGAGATGAGGGAAGATTGATGTTAACAGCAGAAGAGTGAAAGAAAATGAAAAATTCACGGGAAAGAAAAATGGATTTACTGGTAGACTGTCTCTGAATACTGGTGTGCAATCTTTTTATCTTTTATCCGACAATTATCATTCTGTGATCCCAAAATCCCCGCTCACATCATCTTCTGTTTTAATGCTGTTTCACAGATGATTATCCTGGAGGTTTAACCCGCTCTCACATTGCAATACAACGGGTTTCATTCCCCTACAAAGCCTCTTCTTGTTCTCCGTGCTATAATGGAGTCTCTTTTGACGCTAACACAGTCTTCTCTCAACACGCTATTCTCACACGTCACACATCATACATGTACTCTCCTCACACATCATACATGTACTCTCCTCACACATTATACATGTACTCCCCTCACACATCATACATGTACTCTCCTCACACATCATACATGTACTCTCCTCACACATTATACATGTACTCTCCTCACACATCATACATGTACTCCCCTCACACATCATACATGCATTCCCCTCACACATCATACATGTACTCCCCTCACACATCATACATGTACTCCCCTCACACATCATACATGTACTCTCCTCACACATCATACATGTACTCTCCTCACACATCATACATGTACTCTCCTCACACATCATACATGTACTCTCCTCACACATTATACATGTACTCTCCTCACACATCATACATGTACTCCCCTCACACATCATACATGTACTCTCACACATCATACATGTACTCCCCTCACACATCATACATGTACTCCCCTCACACATCATACATGTACTCCCCTCACACATCATACATGTACTCCCCTCAGACATCATACATGCACTCCCCTCACACATCATACATGTACTCTCCCAGGTCATACATGTACTCTCACTCAATGACGTGTCTCAAAAGTTTACGTGTTTTATAATTTTTTATTTTTATGGGAGACGGTTTTTTCTTGTTTGTTTTTAGCGTGAAAGAGTTTAGAGATCCTTTGTGATGTATGATGATAAATATGATGGTTATAAAGGGGATGATGATGATGATGATGATGTTTTTGGTGTGACAGAGTTTGGAGATGGTATTGCTTGGTGTCGGGCATAGATACTGGCTACTGTTACAGCAGATTAGATTTGTATCATACAAACGAGCACATTAATCAACATTGAAAATGTGGAGGTATACACACACACACACACACACGCATATATACAGTGCTGTGAAAAAGTATTTGCCCCCTTACAGATACTTATTGGTTTTGCACATTTGTCACACTTAAATGTTTCAGATTATCAAACAAATTTTAATATCAGACAAAGATAACCTGAGTCAATACAAAAAGCTGTTTTTAAATTATGATTTCATTTATTAAGGGAAAA
>JAPMUY010002499.1:30000-35000 GCA_026901105.3 Galaxias olidus | reverse complement strand
GAACACAACGCCAGCCAATCATATCGGCCCGGAACACCACCAATCATATCAGCCCGCAAAGTAACGGAGGCCAATCATATCAGCCCGGAAAGTAACGCCAGCGAATCATATCAGCCCAGAACACAACGCCAGCCAATCATATCAGCCCGGAACACTACGCCAGCCAATCATATCGGCCCGATCATAACACCAGCCAGTCATATAGTTTGTGTACCAAAAGCGACCAATCGTATTGCTAACGTGGTCTGCCTCGAGTGGTGGTGTTATCATGTGAGTGGAGCCTTTTCGTCCTGCATGAGACGTGTAATCTCTCTCCTTTATGCTTCATCAATGGAGTGTCAAAACTCTTCATCACAGTTAATGGAGGTCATGTTATAGCCCCAGAAGGCAAGTCAAGCGTGTGTGTGTGTGTGTGTGTGTGTGTGTGTGTGTGTGTGTGAATGTGCGTGTGCGTATCTGTGCGTGTGCGTGCGTATCTGTGTGTGTCTGTGTGTGTGTGTGTGTGTGTGTGTGTGTGCGCGCGTGTGCGTTTGCGCGTGCGCACGTGCGCGCGTGCACGTGCACGTGTACGTGTACGTGTACGTGTGTGTGTGTGTGTGTGTGTGTGTTTTCAGTGTTAAAGAAACACACTAACACCACAGTAACATGAGTCGGTGAATATTGACCTCCCTGTGCTTCATCTCCATCATTATCCTCCGAGATCGGTGCAGTGAATTAGGCATTTACAGAGCAGAGAACACTGACGGTGTTAGGACCCAGGGGAGCAGTGTGTGTGGTCCAGAGAATAGGGGCACGAGGTCCACAGTGAACAGAATACCAGGTATTTACAGAGTACACTGACAGTGTTAAGACATACATAAGGCATCCAGAACTTTCCTCCTTTGAGACTGGGGCTGGTTCAACTCAGCCCTGAGCCCTCCAGCTGGGGTCCTAGGCTGAAAGGTTTAAAAATCAAATAATAACAACCTATTCCCAAGTGCTGTTGTGTTCTATCCAGAACTTTCATCTTTTGAGACTTGGACTGGTCCAACCACAGGCTGAACCCTCCAGCTGGGATCGTAAGACAGGAGGTGTTGCTACTGGAGACCCCCAGAGGGAGTGTCACCAGGCCACCATTTTGATGAATGTAAAGATGTGAGACAAAATGGAACATCGACTCTGTTCTTTTAAGAGGAGCACACTGTTGCTTCGTTCTAAATTCTGAAACCGTAAGACTCAATGTGTCTGTTGACTCAACGACAGAGTAGTGTTTTTTTTTTGTTTTTTTTTTCTACCAATGTTTACTTCCGAGATAAAAGTATTTGTTTTCCTGATGAGGAGAGTCTGTGTTGTGACTGGGTAGGGTTGACCTTCAATAGCCAGTCAAAGACTCAGGAACTGTCATTGTGTTGTAGTGTGTACTCACTGAAGACTGACTACATTATCTGATAAACAGCTCTAACTGTTAACTGAAATAGATTCAAATAAATGAAATAATTTGATCAAATCTATAAATCTTAGATGAACCGATGAAATAGTTTGGTTCTCTTTAGTTCTTCAGAAAACACAGGATTTTTTTTTTATTATTATTTCATGTACGAATATGTGTTTGAATGATGGTTTGGCTAAGATTATAGTACATTTATTATCATGTACTGTATTTAAAAGGTTAACAAATTGGTGTAATATTTCTAAATATACAAATGTACCAGAAGTAGTTTACTGTATTTGAAGTCAGCCATCATCTGCTATGATAAGCGTCACTTGACAAAGACATTTCTAAGTATGCCGTTGAAACCAGACACTTTGTATTCTATGAAGCTCTAAGAAATATAAATATAAATATATAATCCTGTACCCTGTGGACTGTAATCTCTTCCCAGTGATGATGGATACATGAATCAGCAAATCGACCTTTGCCCTGACAATGACCTCTGGGGTCAGTAGACTTTATGCAGCTCCATTAGAATGACACTTGTGAGATGTTTTTTAGTGTGTGTGTGTGTGTGTGTGTGTGTGTTCTCCCTGTGGGTGAAGGTCAGAGTTCATTCTTATTCAGACATCTTCTGTCGCAATCAAGATTAATACTAAGATTAAAGGCAACCAACTAAATCTGCAGGTGTGCCCACACACACACACACACACACACACACAGCACACACATACTGACACAGCCCACTATGAACTCAATAACTGCAATCAATTGCCCACAGTTGTGCGTTTACAAACTCAACAACCGCAATCAATGTCCTTTATCACCAAACTTCAGGCTATGAGCTTTTTTAACACACAATCAAAGTCTGCTTCACCTCTCAACAACTTTGTGTATTTAGATGAGATTTTAAAACATAGAGCAATTTAAGCTTGATTTATGATTTATTACATATTGATACCACAAATCAGATGAATAACAATATATGTTAATACCTTTTAATGTAACCCAAGCATGTGTTTTTATCGTATTATATATATTTAAAAATATGACACTTCTATTTTGTATCCAGATATGTAACACATTTTAGGACATTAAATAGACTTGTATTTTCCAGAACACTAATTCTAGTTATTTTCTAGTTGAGTTGTTCAGTCATACGATGCAGACACAAACCAACACACATCAACACACCAACCCACTGTCACACAAAGTCACACAATCACACATTGACACACAAATTGCTGTTATGCACACACACACCAACATACATAAACACACAGCACTGTCCTACACACACACACCAACACAAACTGCTGTCATACACACACACCAACATACATCAACACAAACTGCTGTCATACACACACACACACCAACACACATACACACAAACCGCTGTCATACACACACCGACACACATGAACACAAACTGCTGTCATACACACACACCAACACACATCAACACAAACTGTCATACACACACACACACACACCAACACACATGAACACAAACTGCTGTCATACACAAACACACACAAACACACCAACACACATGAACACAAACTGCTGTCATACACAAACACACACCAACACACATCAACACAAACTGCTGTCATACACAAACACATACAAACACACATCAACACAAACTGCTGTCATACACAAACACACACAAACACACATCAACACAAACTGCTGTCATACACACACACACCAACACACATCAACACAAACCGCTGTCATACACACACACACACACACCAACACAAACCGCTGTCATACACACACACACACCAACACACACGCCAACACATTAAAACACAACACTGTCAGTACGGTCCAGAGAGGATCCCCCCCCCCCCCCCTCCCCCTCCCTTTGTCCCTCCCTCCCCCCTGCAGAGAGAGAGGCCTGTGTAAATCAGGCGGTGTCAGGGTTACAGACACACGGGTCCTTATCGCCTCGCGCACACGGACACACACACAGATCAACAGACAGATAGCTTGGGTGACGGACAGGCGGCCAGGCAGGGAGCGAGAGAGAGAGAGAGAGAGAGAGAGAGAGAGAGAGAGAGAGAGATACAGCAGAGAGAGAGAGAGAGAGAGAGAGAGAGCATTTAACAGTCTGACAGACAGATGAAAAGAAGAAGAGATAGAACCAAATAAAAAAGGGTCTTTTTTTGCTGTTCAATTTCAATCAAAACAGTTTTAGATAAAACTCACATGTATTTAACAACACGGAAAAGCATTACACCAAACATCATGAAAATGGCAAAAACACCACATCTAAATGACATGAAAATAGAGAGAGAAAGAGAGAGAGAGAGAGAGAGAGAGAGAGAGAAATATGTTGGATAAATAGTGTGTATTTGCACCACATTGAGAAGTGATAGGAATATGAGACCTTCACCTCACATACCGTGCCCTACGTACGTGTCTCCCTTATTTAACATATAGTGTGACCGTGTCAGTATGCTATCATCATCAGGAGGCCCAGTCGAAATACAGGTCTCCTGAGCCGGTGATGTCCCCAGAAACCATGTTTGTGCGTTTTGTGTGACATGGAAGGTGTGGCATTTCTCTGCTACCATGTAGACCTCCCTCTTCCTCTCATTTTCTTCCCCTCCGCCCTCCTTTCATCCCCCTCTCTATATTCCTCCCCTCTTTCACCCATGTTCAAATTTACCATTCCATTTTGCTTTTCTTCCTTTCTTTTCTTTTCTCTGCTTTCTCCTCCTTTCCATCTCTCTCCACGGAAACCACAGTGGGAGATAGAGCTCACCCCCCCTCCCCTCTCTTCTATCCCTGAGACAGACTCATCTTCCAGGGGCCCCCCTTAAAACCAGCTCCCTCTTGTCCCTTCAAAAGGAGCGAGCGGATATGAGCAGCGCTAACACCAGACAGGTGTGCTGCGCCACTTCAAAGAGAAAGGCGCGCTGAAGGCAGCGCAAATGAAGCCCTCCACGCCGAATCAAACGCACCTAATAGCCTGGCTCACACAGCCCGCTAACACCCCCCACACCCCTCGCTCTTTCGCTAAAGCTACCCAAAGTGACGCAACAGGATCGAGAGGATTAAAGTTCAAACACCTCAACGCAGGTTTTAGAAATATCTGGAAGAGAAAACGTGACTCCTACCTGACTGGGCGGAGGAAAAGACGGTTATGCTGGTTGGTTTTTGATGAAGGGTTGTGTGCCTGGGATCAGGGAGGAAGAGGAGGAGGAGGAGGAGGGGGAGGGTGTGTGAATGGGTGTTATTTACGACAAGGAGAGTTTGAATGGAAGGCAATGGTGCTCTCCATTCCTACACATTCAAAGGCCATCACACTTTACTAACCCACTTCCTGTTTACCCTCTCCCTCCCTCCCTACCCTAACTACCTATTGATTTATCTAAACATGTACAGAGGGAGAGAGAGAGAGAGAGAGACAGATAGACAGAGAGAGAGAGAGAGACACAGAGAGTGAGAGAGAGAGAGAGATAGACAGAGAGAGCGAGAGAGAGAGACGTTAAAGATTAAATACATCCCATCCTGTAGAAACAGTATGTTTGTGTGTCTCCCCCCCCACACACACACACAAACACACACA